>JAGXJF010005906.1:0-94075 GCA_019208055.1 Stipa capillata
CCAGCTCTTGTGCACCTTCTTGTTCTTGTCCATAATCTTTTCAGCGAGCTGGGAACATAGTGCCCTGCAAATGCAAATTAAGATGAGATTAGTTACTCATGTATCACGTATATGATCAGAATCATGAGATTATATAATTGATTTTTTTAGATAATGATCACCTGCATAGCTCTCTCCGGCGATGTACAAAAATCATGGCCTTTGAACTGTGGGAACCTCTGAACCAATTCACAAGGAACGTGTACGCATCATATATTCACGAATACAATGCATCTTCGAATTATTGGTTAGAGAAAGAACACTAAAAATAACGGAAATATATATGATTAGTATAGTACGTACCAGCGAGCTCGTCACCAAATCTGCGGAGATCGTCGGTGGTGTTGGTGTAGGAGAATCCAACGCCAGCCGGGGACTCCAAGAAGAGCACGTTCGCCTCTGTTCACACTAGTCGATCAATCAATTTTGATATCATTATAATGATCGACAAAATTTGACGAAGGCATTGCATTCTGATTGGAAAAGTACCTTTGTTCCATGAGTGGGGGTTGAGCCTGAGCTCAGGAGTTCCCTTCTGGATCAGCAAAGGCCACAGCTCCTCCAGTGCTCCATTTCCAAGCGACGAGCATCCAGGCCCTGATTGAATTCCATAATGATTAGTCACTTGTTAATCAAGTACTAGATTCTACTAGATTAATTAGTTTCGTTGATAAATGAAGTAAAATTACTTATTAGGCAATTACAGTAGTATATACGTACCTCCGTTGAGCCAGAGGAACGAGGGGCTTGTTTGTGACGTCGTGTGCTGCCTCGAAGAACCAGTAGAAGAGAGCGCGGCCGTGCGTCTCGTTCACCCTCACTTACCCGGAGAAGTGCCGGAACCCCACCTCCGCCGGCTGTCCCGGCAGCTTCTCCACCCGGTGAGCCTCCTGTACGTCGAAGATCTCCTCGAACCCAGCACGATGGTGCCTCGCTGCCACCGCCGACTTCGACGCCATGGCGGCGAGGACAGAGATGGCGAGGAGCGCGCTGCAACCTCGACGTCGACGACATGGCTGTAGCTGGCTAGCTAGCGCGGGAGAGATCGATCGCCTCGCCGGCCGTACGTATACATATATATATGCGTGTATATATATGGGGAACACGATCGACTTGTGTAGTAGAGATATATAAGCGATCGATGCATGGTAGAAATTAACGCTTTGGTTAGTTACTTTGTTAGACTATACATATATACTATCTATCAGGAGATCAAGATTTCAAGTACTCTATATTACCACCCAATATATGTATCTGGATCGATTGCAATGCCAGGTTATTTCAAGAGTCCAGCTGCTAATTTCACGCGATTCCATATACAGTCAACCACTTCATCTTACTAGAGCTAGTTTAAGATTCTCCAAAATAACTAAATTCCCCGGGGTGAATACTATACATCAACGAATACGGCAGAGTTAGACCATGACATAGTAGACCAGTACTGTAACGTATACGTCCACAAGTACGGTAGTTAGACCACGATCCAGTACACGACGGTACAGTACCTGCTGAAAGGAGGAATCTATTCAACCTCAAGCAGCAGAAACAGACACACTTTTTGTGATTCATTGAATTGATTCAATTAACACACACATACATAGGCCCTCAGTTCAGGTATAACCTACTCTTTTTGTATAATGTGCTGTACAATTTTACCAAATGGATGAATTAACAGATACCGCATGCGATAAGCAAGGAAAATGATGCAGCACTGTCGTCTGTTGTAATCCGTCGTGTGATCGTCGTCGCTCTTACAGACGAGGATTGGCACGGCAGATTATGTTCAACCAAGTCTCCTCTTCCATCTTCCTCCAGGTTAGCTGACATGGCATGGTACATGGAAGTTGGGAGTGGTGCAGCGAGCATGGCAGGCAAAACCTACCACGGTGACAACATAGAGACTAAGTTCAATCCAGAGCAGCTTTGGTTCTCCGAACCGATGCAGGTTTTGGCAGGCCATCAAGCAATGCCGGGTGAAGGACTCATGGTTGAAGGTCCATTTGGAACTTGACCACATAGAGACCCCATTCTCCGAGTCTGCAAAATTTGGTGCGCTTGGTGACTTCCGCACGGATTTGAACCCATTAAAAAATGAGCCATTGCTCTTTGCGGTGGAATCTGGGATACTTGTATCCATATTTAGACGGATACTGGAAAATGTCTTGGCAAAAAACTCTTGATGGTCTTAATTGAGTCTGACAGAAGATCATGCTGGGTATCGGTCGTGTTCGATGGATTATCAGCTTCCACTTTCTGGCGCCGGCGCACGGAACCATCTTGCTTTGCTTTGGTTGCCCCAGTGCTCTTAGTCCCACTAGCACCGTTGGTTGCTGAAAAAGCATTTGCTGTGTCTTCAGAGTCCCAGCTTCTGCCAGTACCTTGTGTACTGTCTGGTGGAGAAGAGGAATTGAGCAATGTTTCGCTGCCAATAAGTTGGGAGCTACCCTTGCTGTACAAGGACATTTCAGTACTGCAATCCATGTCATCTCTTTGAGGACTTAGGCCATAGTAGCTCTGCAAGTGCTCATTGCAAGCGACGACCGCTGCTGACCAGACTTGGACGAATCTAATGAATCCGCAACGTCCCTGTTTTGCTGATGGTTTGGAGCCCACGCTCTGAAAAAAAATGCATGGAGAATAAGCTTTAAAAGTGTACTCAAGTACAACTACAGTAATTAAGAAATGTCTTTGGTATGAAAGAACAAAGACTATCGTACTTAGGTATCATCTACCAAGCAAAATGGTCAAAATGCAGGTGAAGTGTCATGATGCGATAGCAAGTAAGAAACACTATACACCAAAATAAAATACTGTGACAAGCTGACTACCAATTTGATTACATATAGCTAAATGAGTCATCTTTATATGCTAGTAGTTTCATCTGAAAAAATCAGCGTTGAGGGGAAAAACCGGTTTCAGTTTAGATGTAACTAACTAAAAATCAACAACAATTTAACTTATGGACCGTGTGCTACATCATGGAACAAAAAGAACGAAAAAAACAGCAAACATGAGGAAATATGTACCTCTTCGATCTTTGACAGGAGCCATTCAACCTCACAGAGGATGGCATGGGCCTTCCTGGTAGAGGTATGAGCAATGTCCTGTGCGCAAACATCTGGCTGTCACTGACCAGACTATTTGCCCTCTTAATGTCAGATATCTACACCCACAAAGGAAGTAATTTAAATCAGTAATCAAACTCAGTAAAATTTATCAACTTTGGAGATAGACATAACTCCAATATTAAGTAAGCTACTGTGACTAATACGAGGTCCAAACCTGCAATGCAAATACTTATCCTCATGAACTCCCGAAAAAACACGATTTATGATGTCAAAATTCAACATTTTGCATCACGTTACATGATTACATCACTCATAACTATCAAGGGAGTAGTTCACCCAGCAGTATTTGTGGTGCAAAAATCATGCATCGCCAATAGGCCGTAGAAGCATTGTCGCAGCCATGAACCACAGAAAAATATGGGTAAAGTTTGGATCTTGTCACAGATAAGTGCTTCCTTGAACATACTACAGCCACACCTGCCTCAAGACACAGACAGACTCCATCCTTTTTCCTTCCAAAATTTCTGACCACGCAATGGAAATATTACTCTTTCATAAAATTATTCCTTGCATTTGCCACACAGTTTGCATTAAACAGAGAATATCAGAAACTTTACCCACTACATTGATCACGCAACTCCGCACCAACCAAAGTACCAAATCACACCAAATCATCAGGGCGAGTAAGTTGGTGAGAAAGATATTACCTCGACGGCGTACTTGATGGCGATGCCGGCTAGCGTGTCCATCCTGGAGACCTCGTGCTCCAGATAGTCCTCGTCGACGGTCGAGCAGGAGGACGCGGACGGCGGCGGCGAGGACGGGGGCGTCCTCTGTGGCGACAGCAGCACGCCGCCGCCGCCGTGGGGAGCGTAGAACTCGTCGGAGAGAGGGTGCGAGATCCCCATAACGACCAACCGAAA
This sequence comes from Stipa capillata, assembly GCA_019208055.1. Lineage (NCBI taxonomy): Eukaryota > Viridiplantae > Streptophyta > Magnoliopsida > Poales > Poaceae > Stipa > Stipa capillata. Next base: position 4,031 of record JAGXJF010005906.1, read on the forward strand.
GGCCCGAAACCCGGACTCCGGAGGTCCGGGAAGCCTTCTTGATGTAGGTAACCAGGGCACCGAATCGCACGCGGGAGGGAACCGCGGGTAGATCTCGGCGAGCGGCGCACGAATCCGGGGTCGGATCGCGGAGGCGTCGCGGGGATCAGGGGGAAATGTGGGAGGTGAAATCGTGTGGTGGGTGGCCTTCTCCTGTCAAAATGGAGAGGAAGGAACCAAGCAAAGCAAAGGGGAGGGGAGGCCTCCTTAAGAAGAAGGAAATCAATCGCTTTCTTCAACAACAGCAACAGCAAAAAATTTAGTAATTTCTGTTTCTTTTTGGTAACGCGGTTCATGGAGTTGGGGACACGTGGTCGTCGTGTTCCACGGTTCACTTCTCCTGAGCTCCTTTGATTCTTTCACACTCTCCCAGAAATCCCGAGAAAAAACAATGGCTAGGTCAACAAGGGCACCACCGACGCAGCCGGACTAGCAGCAGAAAGGCCAACAGTGCTAAGAAGATGCTTGCGAGTGAACAAGTCAACTCACCAAGATTCTACGTACCCCAACACTTTTATATATCATTAAGCAACTGTCAACTTGTAGATTTGTGCACAAGCAGTGTTCACTTTGTTAAAGTAAGCCTCACCACATAATATTCGAGGCTAAGACGTAGCCAAGATGGTTTAGATCTTAAAAGACCCCAAAAATTTTATAGAGCATATACCATCTGCTCTATGCATATTCTTTTGCTTTCTGTAAAATAGAAATTCAGCATGCCACTGAAGGAATCTGCCGCTTTTATTTTATTCTGGTCTGGGACAGATTGTGCCAAACTGTGCCTAACCACAAAGACAAAGGCATCATCTTTGACCAAGTGCATATGCATCTTAAATTACAAAGGGCACCAGAACATATGAGCATTAGTTGCATTGACCAAAAAAATATTAATTCATGATTCTTTCTCTGGTCTGGTCAGTTAAAAACTTGGCTTACTGGCAGTTCATGCATGACCATCTCCCTAGCATCAGACTTAGTTAGTGGAACAACAAAAACATGTAGTTTAGCCACAACTGATTACGGCTTATGCTGCGCAGCTTCTTGGAATATTCATGCTTAGAGACAAGAAATCTTACCTGGCAACATCATGTTTAATTATCATGCAGCTCTAGCAGGCATGCAATGATCTAGTACTATCGTAGGTACAACTTATGCTTCTTCTTCTTCCTCCTCCTCCTCCTTTTCAAGTGCCTTCTTTTCTTCGAAAGTAAGTGAAACAGTAGTACCTTGCTTGCTGTATGCCAAAGAATCTGCATCCTTTTCAAAGACAGAATTTAGTGCTTTCCATCAAGGTGGGACACCACAGAATAGCACACTGCCTTGTGGTGCTCAATTAAAAGTCAAGTTTAGCAGCTTGTTTCCATAACTCTCCTTCCTCTCTGGCTTAATTCATGGCAGACAAATTATGGTGCTTACATCACATAAAATGGATAAGCTCCAACCTCTGAATTAATGCTACTCTTTCTTAGTGAGAATCAAAAATGTTGGCTATGTTCGCATTTGGGGAACCTGGACAATTTCAGAATAATTCAGGTAAAATCACCATGCAATTTCAGCCCAAAAATTACCCCCAGTAAACAAGATTCTGTTGCTTTACATTTGGTACCCCTCCACTTTTCTCTCTTGTGTGCAGAACTGAAAATGATGTGTTTTTGTCCAGTTAGATGAAGGAGCAGTCACAGCTACACCATTGTCAAACTTAGGCTCTACTTGCAGATCTACCAAACCATTTGCATCACTAGATTCTTTCCTATAATCATCGGTCAGCAAGAACCAATTATATAGTTTGCGACAATGAAAAGATCTAATCAAAGAGGTCGAGAGCACGTGGCATCATTCAACCTTATGAGTATTTAATTTGTATTGTTCTAAATAGTGGTAGTATCTAATGGTTGTCGGTAACAGTCTTAACAACAGAATGCAGGATGCAGTACATTTTTCAGAGGAACCTCTTCGTATATGGTGTATACACTCCAATGTCAACACTCAAGGGCTGCTTCATCCAGTTGCCAATTCAGGTTTATGCCAAACAAAATCAGGGTGCATTGCTCGGTCTTGTGTTAGGTTGCACGACAGTATATGCATCAGATAAACTCAATAGTGATAGCCCACCACACCGTTGGTTTTGTAGGGACTGATTTTGTTCCATTCCAACTTCAGAGTTCAGACTTGGCAAAATGCAGTCTGCCACACAGAAGACCTCCGAGTTCTATCCAAACTACAAAAGAAAGACCCCAACGGAGCACCAGTGTATCTGAGTTCTGGTTTGTTTCATGGGAAACAAATTATGGTGCTTATATTTACATAATGATAAAAATAATGGATTAGCTTCCAACCTTTGAATAAACTCTACTCCTTTGCAATTGAAAATGCTGGCTATGTTCTCATTTTGGGAACCTGAACAACTTAAGGAGAATTCAGATATATAAACATGTAATTTCAATCCAAAATGCCGCCTTCAGATAACAAGTTGGGTTGATTTGGTATACCCCTCCCACTTATTTCTCTACTTTTGTGCAGAACTGGAACTGGAAGTCTGAAAGTGACATGTTTTCTGTTTAGTTAGGTACAGGTGCAGTGACAGCTACACCATTGTCAAACTTACGCTGGACTTTCAGATCTACCGAACAATTGCATCATAGAATCTTGCCTTTTCATCGATCAGCAAGAACTAATTCTATAGTTTGTGACTATGAAAAGATCTAATCAAAGAGGTTGTGAGCATGTGCCATCGATCAGCAAGAACTTGTTTTTCTGACTTAAAATATTTGAGCTCCAGTGTTCAGACTTGGCAATATGCAGTCTGCCACACAGAACGACCTCCAAGTCATATCCAAACTACAGAGAGAAAGACTCCAAAGAAGAAGCACCACTGGACTATCAATTTATCGTTCCATTCCAAACACTTTGAAAAGGCATCTTTTTGTATGAATCTATGATGAGAATAGAATAAAAAATATAAACTGAAATCCCTGTGGTAATCTCTGAAAAATTCAAAAATCCTATGGCCGGACAATTTCCTGGCGGAAACAAAACAAAGTATGACAAGAGAGTAGAACTAGACCTCACTTCCCCTGTGTCCTTCTAATCCAATCCAGAACATGACAATAGTCTTCATCCCCAAGGAACACCCTGTTCTCTGAACGGTAGGTTTTGAGTTCACGGCTTTTGTGCATGCAACTTTCCCTTTTCATTTCAAGTGATTCAGGAACCACCATTGCATCGCAGCCATGGTAAGCATCACAGATAAATTGAACAATTGCCTCAAAAGGCTGTGAAGCGTCAATCCACTGGTAAATCTTCTCGTTGCGGAACCAGGTCATCTGCCTCTTTGAGAAGTTCCTAGATGTTTGCTGAAACTTGGTCAGGAACTCAAAGAACTCTTGTGGGGAGCTACTGCCTCCGTTCTGTCTGCAGTGCAACAAGTACTCCATGGCTTGCCTGTAACCTATTGCACGACTTGCGGAGTTCATATTTGGATGCAATCCGATATCAAGAAGCCATGAAGCTTCTGAAAGAAGACCTCCTGTGTCAGCCAGCATTTCTTCACACCTCAAATCATTGATCTGTAGAGTTCACACGTGGACACGCGAGGAAAATACATAGGAAGTCATAATCCAGCTCCTTTACTTCAGAGCTTGCATCAATTGAGGAATCAGTTAGCTTGGTCTCATGCTGCTCCTGAAATGAGCTGTACGGTAAGGTGAAGGCGGATGGAGGGGAACCTGATGACCTGATGATCTCAAGGCGTCGGCTTAACCTGGACCAGTTATTCATATGCAGGTCCCGAGCTTTTGGATCCCCGGCATTGACCACCAGCTCTACTGCTTCTTCCCACTGCCTGCTCTCACGAAAGTCAGCGAGCTCAGACCACACACTTGTAGTGATGTCCATGGATGATTGTGGAACGTTTGGTTTGCCATAGATGTACCATCTTAAGTAGAGCCCAGTCCCTCCCGCAACGACTGGCACGCAGCCTCTATCAATAACATCTTTTGTTGCTCTCCGCGCGTCATGAAAGAACATCCCAGCTGAGTAATCCTCTGATGCGTGCATAATATCAATCAAGTGATGTGGCACCATATTCATCTCCGAAGCAGACGGTTTGGCAGAACCAATGTCAAGGCTACGGTACACCTGCACCGAGTCGGCACTGATGATCTCTCCGCCGACCCTCTTTGCTACCTCCAACGCGAGCCTGCTCTTCCCGGCACCGGTAGGACCTGAGATCACAATGACCTTGCTCTTCTTCCTCGTGTTTTGTGGCGGCAGAGATACTGTTGTCATTTGGACCTTCTTCTCAGAGCCGAAAGATGATGCGAGCTGCTGCTGCAGCTGCCGCGAACACAGGACAGGCCATTTCCTCCAGATGTCGCACCGTGCAGACCCGAACCCGAACCATGGCCTCATTTCACAGCACATGATAGAATGAGCACCTGCAGATGTGGATTCAGATGGAGATTACAGAAATGAAATGCAGGCGCACAGATTACTGAAAAACGAGGGACTCATTCCCAGAGTCTCTTGGTTTCCTAGGCAGCATTCTGCCGAGCACCTTGCGTGCAAAAGAAAGCAGCCCATCCAACTAAAGATCGGTCACCGCCACAGCAAGGAAAAGAATCCGCAACAGCAAAAGGAATTCATCAGGACGGGGTTCCTTACCGAGAAAAGAAGTGATGTATCCACGCCAGTCCAGTTAGTAACAGTCGCCGTCGGCACAAACAAATTGAAATTGTGAGGAAGAAGAAAAGAAGGAACGGGAATGAGAATCACAGAAGAAGAAGATGCGATGACGAGGGGAGGAAGAATGGGGGGAGTGGAGACCAGGAAACTTGAAATTGGTCTCGTCGGTGTACTACGGCAGCCAAGAGGAGACGGCGATAGCCATGAAGAGGAGGAAGAGGAGGGATGATGGCAAATGAATGGGCCGCTGAGTGTGACTGCGGGTGGGGCCGTCGCCGCAGTGGAGGAGGGGCAGGATAAGACTAGAGAGACGAAAGGCCCAGCCACAAGCAGACGCGCGGCTTCCCGCGAAACACCCGAACCAACCTCCATTCCATGGCGGCCACCACCACCACCGCCTCCCCCTCCCTCCACCTCCTCCTCCCCTCCTCCGCCGCCGACGCCTCCTCGCACCTCGCGCCTCCCACTCCGACTCTGCTCCTCCCACCCGCCGCCGCCTCATTGCCGACACCGCCACCACCGCCGCTGCCATCGCCGTCTCCCCTCTGCTGCTGCCACGGACCCCGGCGGCTCACGCGGCTTCGTCGCTGTCGGAGTGGGAGCGCATCCCGCTCCCCATCGACCCCGGCGTCGTCCTCCTCGACATCGCCTTCGTCCCCGACGACCCCTCCCACGGTAAAAATCTATTCTTTTTTCTGGCTGCTCCATGTATCAGCTGGGACTGACATAGAAGTAATCTTCATCAAATGCCGTGAATGTTCCGTCCATCTACCTTATCTAAAAATAGCGATGAATTGCGTGGGCAAAGTAATTCCATACGACTGATACAAACGCATCTTTTTTGTCGTAGGCTTTCTTCTTGGGACGAGGCAGACGATACTGGAGACAAAGATGGAGGGAACAGCTGGTTCCCTCGCTCCATCCCTTCTGCTGAGGACGAAGACTTCAACTACAGGTTCAATTCGGTGAGCTTCATGGGCAAAGAAGGGTGGATCGTCGGCAAGCCGGCGATCTTGCTGCACACTAAGGATGCCGGAGAGAGCTGGGAGAGAATACCTTTGAGCGCCCCAGCTTCCCGGGGACATGGTAATTAGTTTCTCTCGCACTTGAGAATTAGCCAGAAAAAGTCTATCTTTGCATTCATCCAAAGGGAATGGGGAAGAAAACTGGAAATGGTAACTAATTTCTGTGACATATATCATATATGGCAGGTTTACATCAAAGCTACCGGGGAGCAGAGCGCGGAGATGGTTACCGATGAGGGAGCGATCTATGTTACTTCTAACCGCGGGTACAACTGGAAGGCTGCTGTGCAAGAGACTGTCTCAGCTACTCTTAACAGGTAGGGACAAGTTTGCCAAGTATATATATCAAGTAGAACCAATTCTTAGTAAAAATTCCAAGATAATTTTATGAGATGATGCATCGTATAAATATGATTTGACAAGACGCGTCTTGCTGATTTCGCTTATACTGTTAAGGTTGTTTGCAACGGTTATGTTGCTTTGAGGATTGATACGTGCAAATGAAACTGCTCAAGAATCCTGTTGACTATCCATATATAAAGACAGTAATAAGTTATGGACAAACCATAATACTCTGATGAAATAGCTCGAGTCTCCTCAGATCAACAACCACCCAAAAATGAAAGGGAATCGTACTCTAACCAAGCCATTGCATTGCATTTTAGCCGGTGCTACTTCCCGTCATGTGTGACTAGGTGATCAAGCCATAAGATTATTTGCTCCATCCTTTTTGTTTGTGGTGCAGAACAGTTTCAAGTGGCATTAGCGGTGCGAGTTACTATACCGGAACTTTCAACACAGTGAACCGCTCACCTGATGGCCGCTATGTCGCGGTCTCGAGCCGTGGGAACTTCTACTTGACCTGGGAGCCTGGGCAGGTTCGATCGGTTGCTCGAGAGACTTTCATAGCATCAATTTTGGGTAATTGTCTGCCCGGAGGTGGGTTCTGAAGTGCTTACATCTACATTTGCAGCTATATTGGCAACCGCACAACAGGGCTGTGGCGCGGCGGATACAGAACATGGGATGGAGAGCAGATGGTGGTCTTTGGCTTCTGGTGCGCGGCGGTGGACTCTTTCTCAGTAAAGGAACCGGGGTGAGCTTCTCATTTTCACTTCATCAGTTTAGCAAAATTGGCAAATATGGCATTCATTTCTCCCTTTCAACGCTCATCTTCATCCTCCAATCGGGCTCCATTCCAGATAACTGAAGACTTCGAGGAAGCGTCAGTGCAAAGTCGGGGGTTTGGAATTCTGGACGTGGGCTACCGCTCAAAGGTAATGGAAATTGGATTGTCCATGCTACTGACTGATAACAACCACAGATAGGATTAAACAGCTCCGTGGTTCCATTTGCAGGATGAGGCATGGGCTGCCGGTGGGAGCGGCGTCTTGCTGAAAACAACAAACGGTGGCAAGTCCTGGGTGCGTGACAAGGCCGCCGATAACATCCCCGGGAACCTCTACTCTGTGAAGTAAGTTGACTGCAGGAGATAGCACTGTTCAGAATTTGAGTTTATCTCTCTGAAACTCTTGAGAATCACAATGGCCGGTGTGATCTTGCAGGTTCATTGCTGACAACCAAGGGTTCGTGCTCGGGAACGACGGCGTCTTGCTCCGATATGTTGGCTGAAGCAACGCCAAATTGCTGCTGCAGTAAATCCTTTTTGTACGTAATAATCCATATATATACACATGCGAAAGGCTGCTGATTGTTTCAACATTCTTCTGCAAAAGAGTGTAAATTTTCTGTCTGTAACTTGGCCGATTGTTTCAACATTCAACAGTACAACGTTAGCACCTGTATCTACCTGATATGTTATGAAGCTTGAAGTGACCATGATTTCGGCTGTACGCAATGCTGGTGCAACTGCAAAGCCATGTGCAGTAGCTTCAGATTAGCAATGCATCTACAACTAATGCAGAGATGAATGGCTTTGCTAAAAATACCGATACCTTCTCTGTCGGTGATATCCAAATTTAGGGCTTGTTTAGAACGACCCTGAGTGTTTGCAGTGAGGTGGCCAATCTGGCACCCCTACACTTTGGATGGCCTTAGTTAGTATCAAGCAGAGTAGCCGCCTCAGAGTATCGACATGCGCCATACCGGTGCTTTCATCTAGATGCATGTACTAGCATTTGCACATTCCGTTCTTTATATTATTGAAAACAAACAGAGAACCGAAATGTCATGCTATCAAATAACACTCAGAGCTTCCTAATGAGAACTTGTGCTACCATCAATTAAGCTAAATAGTTCGCAACAACAAAAAGGCTGCATAAATATTTGTTGTGGTGCAAAGTTTATTTGATATTTTGCATTTTAGAGAAAATAGTTGAGTAAAAAGTATATCATACTGAATTGTGAATAAAAGTTTAAAATAGGGGTCCACAGATTAGGGAGGGTTCTTATGTCCATTTGTTCAATATGTGAAATTGTAACATACCGTTAGAATATATTAAAAACGTGATTAGCACGTTTGGTCGTATGTATACATGTTGATTCACATTAAGAATTTTTTTTATAATTGTTGTTCATACTAATTGTCACTAGAATTACAATCGGCGAGGCGGAAGCTTATGCCAACACGCGGCGTGCCACCATGTGAAGCCTTCTAGTTCTCCACTATTTTTTTTACCAATTAGATTCTTGTCGTCCAAAGAAGTGGTACAGGTACAGACAATTATTGTTTTTCCTGGCCACTTTTTGGTGCTTCTTGCTTGGACTCGATCTATGTTTAACACCTTTTTCTACATACTAGCAATCCGCTAAGGGCAATGCACGTTTTATAAATATACATTGTATAGAATCTGTACTACCCAAATATCCATTGAAGCACGCCGTCTCCACTGATCATTGGGCAGGAGACATTTGGAGTAGGCCACAAGAGCTGGATGTGAGAAAAGGAAAATAGAACAGATGATTAACTCTCTTTAAGTAAGGATTAACTCTCTCATAATTCCCTCTTAAATAAGTAATTATGAGGTAATTTGTAAGGGTCTAACTTAATTATTGAGCCGTTGGATATAATCACATGGATGACTCTGATCATCTGGATTCCATCAAACTCATACCTTTTATGGTAAGTATGTATGTAGATTTGTCATTTAATTGCTTGCTTTGGTATAACCGATAGAAAAGGAGTTTAGAAATCATGTCGTGGCTAACAAAAAATATAGGAGAGATATCTAACTGTATGGTAAATGTAGTATTTTTATTTTGATGTACTTTGGGTGTTTCTTTTAAAACTTACTTTGGATGTTTGTTTGGTTCGAATAAAACTCTAAATTTTACGCTGAGCTTGCGAGGCAAGTTAAACACAACCATAATTCTATGACCGTAAATTATCGATCCTCTGTGTCCTTCTTTAGCATATGTTAATTTTATTAAAAGCATCTATGTAGCTTCATTTTACGAGGTTATTGCTAAAAAAAATAAGAAGACATAAACGTATTTGACGTCTTCTAAATTAACACAGGATCCTCACGGGACCTCTGTACAAAGTTCAAAGGGTATGTTTAATTCGCAAAAGACTTCACAAAAAATAATTCGATTTCGACATGAAAGGGGAAAATTCTATGAACCAGACAGACTCATGGGATGAGTAGAGCCTATTTGATCCATAATTCTGAATACACAAAAATTCTAAAAAGTATATATATATATATATACAAACCTTACAAATCAACATCCGACGTGTAAATACATAACCGCAGGGTGTATAAGGCTAAAAAGCCATATTTAACTCCATGCCGTCGATCAACTGCAAAATTATCCCCCTATTGAAAAAAAGTCAAAAACAGCTCCCTGTCGTGAGTAGGATCCACGGCACCCCACCTATCACGGGTGGGATCCACGGCACGTCCGCGGCAAGTCCTACCGCGGATCCCACCCGCGGCAGGTGGGTGGCGCGGGTCCCAGGTGTGGCAGGTGGGAGTTTTTTAGATTTGTTTTGTTGAGGGGGTTATTTTTATCATTGTCTGATGATAGGGGGCTAAATATGGCTTTTTGTCTATAAGATGTTGCAAAGAAAATTGGAGGGAATAAACGATTATTATTTTTTGACACTGGACGAGACAAAGGAAACGGCATTTTGCTAGGCATCCCCAGGGAGTACAAGTACAGAACCTTCACTAGTCCCGAATCCCAAAGGACCAACACACACACTCACTGCTGCTACTGTTCAGTCCCCTTCCGAGTTCGTCTTCGGAATCATCTCCTCGCTCTCGGCGGAATCGATCACTTGGAGTAATCAATTCCCATGTTTCCCTCGATTAATTTGCGTTCCGTCCAAATCCGCGTGCTTTTTTCTCGCCTTTTTTTAGCGCCGCCTTTCCACGGCCCTCCAATTTTTGTGTGGCATCTCGCTGCCCCACCCTCTAACACATTTTGTATTTTTAGATTTTGTTCTAGATTTCGTTTGGCCCCTTCCGTCCCGCCGCTTCGTCGATTCTGGCTGCAGCCTCTCTCTGCCGGCGCCGGCGAGAGATCATCATGAACTCGTGAGGTCTGTCCTCTCCAAATAAATAAAAAAATCCGATATTTCTCTTGCTTCCTGATTCTGAAATCGTTCGCAGATTTTCTTTTTTCCTTTTTCTTTTCGCTGTTGTGCATCGATTCGGTTATATGATTGCTGTCAATTCGGTCGCGATTAGGAAATTGTTAGGATGTGGAGGAATCTGTGCTTCTTCGTGTGGATTCTCGTGTGGTTTAGAGTAGGTTTCTGCTCATGTTTATCATGAATAATCGGATATTCAGTAACGACCAGCATCATCCGTGCCGTTATACTTAAATCCTGCTGTAGCCCAAGCTTCTGTCAATTGTTACAGTGGCCATGCTAAGATCAGTTGCTGTAACTTGTAATGGGGTTACATTGTTGTCTGCGCCTCAGCCTGCGCTGCATGTACTACCATTTTTGCTTTCTTAACCTAATTTCTGCTTACTACTTGGTTAATTGCTAGCCAGTACATAGAGAGGTCAGGGTGCTCTAAGTAACCTAGCAGTTTCATTATTGTTCATGTACTAGTGTGAGTTGTGACTTGGTTTTGCTGTATCCTTTGCATCTCTTCTCGTGCTGAAGGCACTTCTTGATGAGTGGTACATCTGTGCTGTGTTAAATCTGCTTGTGTCAATACAGGCTCTCCAAGAAATGCCGTGTGCGCTTGAAGTAACTGACAGAAGGTTGAAGAGCACATCACGTATGCATTGCAACAGATAAGGTTAATGATATTCTGCTACATATATGTGTTTTCATGTTCACGAAAAAATTACTGGTTTTCATTCATGCAGTTTAGTGACTTGCTATTTTTATCTTCTCATCAATCAGGACCTACACAGATCAGTTTCCGTCTTCCCTGAGAACAGGTAATTCTCCGTTACTGATGCAGCATGTGTATTTAGTGAAACAAGAAAATTATTCATGAAAGGAACAAGTCTAATACTAATACTATGAACTTGAAAGGATACAACTTTCACAGGGTCATAACAAATGAAGAAAAAGGAGAAGCAATAAGAAAGATGACTCCATTAGTAGATCTTACTGTTACAGAAGTGCATTAATAAAGCTTAAGGAACCCATTCACGTAACTGAATCACTCTGGAATATTTGGTGTTTATGTTTGACATTTTGCGGGGACTGCCCAACTTTGTTATGGAACATCAAAGTTTAGCAAATAAAGGTTAGTTATCAACTTTTCTTCTGCCTGTATGATAAGGTCACCAGAAGCAGATCTAGGAAACTTAGGTTGGGAGTGCCTACAGGAATAGCCAAATAGATACAAGTACCCTCTGCAACTGCTTGTATGGAGGGATATAAAACAGCTTGTATCCAAGTACTTCAAATACTCTATAATTACAACTAGGTTACTAGTTTGTTAACATTGTACGCTTATGGCTTACCACAATATATATGTACTGCCATCTTCATTTTGATGCTTTCTATGTATACATGTACCAGTCACGATATCCAAACACTTTATAGTTCCTACCCTCATTATCCTTTTTTGTCCTTTTTAGGCAGCCATCACGGTCCTCTCACCTGTTATTCAATTTTTCGGAAAGCTACTTGTTTACTGTATTGACAGTGCTTTCTCTTGGGCACAATTCAGATTGGGAATTGGTGCCATTTTTGTCTAGCACTCAAGAGGTCAACAAGACAAGTTATTTGAGATCAGGAGCTGCTGATACAGAGGGCTTTAAGTTATTATCCCCACAGCCAACAATAATATATTGGTTAGGTCAGCCGAATGAAAAGAACATGCATGATCAGGACGGTTCTCCTAAACCACTGCCCAATGGAGGAAGCAATTTAAGAGAACATCGGCATAGGGAAAAAATTAAGAACTCATTGACAATATACCCTCCCTGCCATGTGGTTGCAGATAACTCTTATGGGCCTGTTACTGCTCCTCTGAGATCTGATTCAGATATTTTGCATGATGATGATAAGCCTCCTAAAAGGAGTTCTAAAAAGAGAGGAAACAAAAAATCGAAACAGTACAGGCGAGCAACCCACGAAAAGCTTAATTTGTTACCAGAAATCCCATGTGACGAGCAAATTGATTCTGCTTCTCCTGTTGAGGTACTTTTGCCTGATTTACTGGCGGGTAAATTGTCAGTTACCTCATCCTCTACCAGCCTGTTGGTTAAAGACACCCATTTGGGGAAAGATAATGGCAAGAACAACAATGGTGTGGAACATGGAACTATGCTGACTTTATCTACATTGGGAAGTGATGGGATGGATGGCTCTGAATGTATAGGTTCATCTAATGAAACTGTAGGCGAAAGACTTAGCTGCAACGGTGCTCCTTACTTGAATGATGGACCTAATAATGCTGATTCTTCAGAATTTGGTGGATCTGCCGTCACTGGACATGTCTGTTCTTGCGTGGGGGAAGAAAGCAATAGCTGCCAGAAGTCATTGTGTGCCTGTATTTGTAACTCTAATGATGCAAGAACAGATTCATTCTTTAACAGGTGGAACAGTGCCAACAGTGGGGCTTGCAGTATTGATGTTGATGAAAGGTTAACCATCAACGATGAAAATGGACATGATGGTTTGCAACATGGGGCTTCCACAGGAGTGGATAATGTGAAGAAGACATGCCATTTGACAGGGGTCCATTTAAGTGGTACTCATGCTGAAGATTCGAATGATTCATTTGGCAGCAGCTCCTGTTGCTCAAAAGATGTTACTGATAGTAGTAGTCATACTGAAAGAGTTCGGTGCAGCAGTGAAGCGTGTAGCAGCAAGAATTTTCTTCCAGTTAGTTCAGGGAGGAGTGGCAGAAGATCAAGGAAAACATCTATCTGTAGTAATTTGACTGAGTCTAACAGAGTAGTAGGTGCTAATAGGCACAGGCATAGTGGAAAAGACAATTCAGTTTCTGTGTGGCAGAAAGTAGAAAAACCTAACAAAGAGAACACATTGAGAGCAGGACATGTTGGTGCTTCAGCAGTTCTGAATATGAGTGCACTAGAAGACACTAACAAGGGTGTACAGCACAATCCAACAAAACCAATGGATAAACATAATCAGTGTAGAAAATCATGCAAACAGCGTTTTCCAGATGAGGCAGTTGAAATGGGGCCTACCAAAGAAAATGATGCACTGAACTCATGTCAAACATTTTCCAGATGCATATACATGAAGCAAACACCATTTCTATACCAGCAAAGAAGTTTGTCTTCTAAAGAGGGTAGTTCTCAGTCGTCGAGGAACTACTACGCTCCTAAGAATGATCTCCCTAAGTTGCCGAAGAATCACTCGCAACTGATAGAAGGATTGCCTATGTTGCGGCTAGTATGTGCCAGGGACACCAGTGATGGATTAATCTCAACTTCTTCTTTAGCTGATGAATTTTTTCCAACTGGAGTTGTCAGCAATAGTTCAACTGAGGGAAATGGGAGTTCACAATCTGGTGATGAGAAAGCAGCACTAGCATCTTACAACTTGGATTCTCATTTGGTCCCACAAGCTACGCCCAAGGAAGCATGTACATTGGTCATTCAAGATGATCCTCATTCCTTATGCCTTGAAAATAATGTCATATCCACAGATTTGGACTCCAGAAACTTGTGTGCTGATCCTTACGCCGCAGAAATGGAAAAAACCCAATGTGTGAAGTTGACAACTGAGAATACTTCTCAAGAATCTTGTGAGTTGTATTCTGCTGCTGGACACACATCACAGAAGTGGGTTCCTGTTGCAAAGAAAGATATGATCCATTTAGAAGTTCCAGAAGCTTCTGTTGTTGAAGCATCAGTTCCAGCTAATGATATTTCTGTTTCTGCTAATATAGACATGCAAAGAAATGTTTTAGATGTTCCTGCATCAACTAAAAGTGAAGACAGCAGAGTAGCTACTGAGGTGACTGCTGAACCAAACTCATCTGGACAGCTTGATTTAAAATGCCAAGGACATATTGATACTGGGACTGCTTTCAGCAAGATAAGAGAAGCAGTGAGTGATGCTTATAAGGCCCAACAGAGAGTGGAAGATATGCAACTTCTCATTGGCAGGCCTCTTGCTGATTTTGAACAATTTATTTACTCTGCTTCTCCAGTTTTGCACTGTAGATCTTGCCCTACTGGCTGCAACTCTTCTTCGCAGGAATTGATTAAAGATAGCTTGTGCTTTCATCAGACTGTGGATCTCTCTCTAAGTAGCATTTGGCAGTGGTATGAAGAACCTGGCTGCTATGGCTTGGAAGTAAAGGCACAGGATCTCCGTAGATCGAAAGGCTTGTGGAATAGTCATTGTCAGTTTACTACCTACTTTGTGCCATATCTATCGGCTGTTCAATTGTTTGGGCAACCTAAGAGAAGCAATACTGGAACCATTGACAAGGAAGAAGCCAATATGGACGCGAGATCTAGAACATCTCCATTTATGAACACTCTCCCAATATTAGCCAAGTTTCTGCCACAACAATCTAATCAAACAAATAGCCCATCTGCTTTGCATATTAAAGATGATCAGCAGTTGGAAAGTGTAGAGCTCATATTTGAATTTTTTGAATCTGAACAACCCTTTTGGCGACGACAATTATTTGAAAAGTGAGTATGTGTCTGATTACATGAACAAAGGCGTCAGGAGTCTGCATGCTTATCTTTTAGATTTTTATGTCCTTATATTTCAGTAGAAACCTTCATAACTACTTATTCTAAATATTACAATGACGTATTCCACTACATTGTTGAATGTACTAGAAATGGAGGAAAATAAATGAGCAATCAAAGCTTTGCTCTGCAATTTGAAATAGTTCAATGCATATGACTACTTGATCTTTCATCTTGAGGTAATAAACATGTTAGATATGGCTGTGAGAGCTATATTTATTTTTCTAATGGATGGTTGTAGTCATGAACATGGTGCCTTGTGCCAATCTTCTATTGTATGATTCGTCAGTGCTTTTGCACTTTGGCCATTACTCATTACTATTGTTTAGAATTTTAACTAGCGCCTCATTCTTGTACACTGAAATCTAGGAAAGGTATTTTATTCCTAAGATGTTCTTATTGAAAGCTCATTGCAATTTTACTAGGGTAAAGGAGTTGATTGATGGTGCGAAACAACCAAATTGCCAAATATCAGGAGACCCAAAAAATTTGGAGCTCAACCTGCATGATCTTCATCCTGCCTCTTGGTCTGTTCTATGCTCCAGTAGTATTTGCCCCATTATCATTTGCCGCATTCTTGTAGATAGATATGTAAGATTATTTGGTGATGAGCTTGTTTTCAGAACAAAATTATCTTGAATTTCAGGTATTGTGTTGCATGGTACCCCATATATCGTATACCTGATGGGAAATTTCAGGCTGCTTTCTTGACATACCATTCTCTTGGACATTGGGTTCATCAAAGAAGCTCATCAGACCAGGCTGGTTATACGCATGTTGTTTTGCCAGTCATGGGTCTGCAGTCTTACAATGACAAGGTAAAATGACAAATTTGTCTCCTGACACATAACGTGTTAACTGAAGATGGTTTAAGTTGGTGCTAATACTATAGACATAAAAATAATATCTGTTGTGGTATGGGCTGAAGTTGCAGACCTTGACATTTGCTGTTTTCCGAGGTGAATATAGCCAAATAAACCTCCTAAGGATGGTTATTATTGATTGGTCCTTCTCTCGGCTAAAAATAAGATGAGCCCTACTGGGCCATATTTCCCAACAGATCCCAATTGAGCATCTTGTTTCGTCCAAGTAATGCTCTGAAAGTTACCTAGGGCTGAAGTTGCAGACCCTGACATTGCTGCTTATTGAGGTGAATATAAGTGATTAACCTCCTAAGGATGTTTCTTATTGGTCGGTCTTTCTTTTATCTAAAAATAAGGTGAATCCTACTTGGTCATATTTCCCAACAGATCCCAGTTGAACTTCTTGTAGTTTTCTTGCAAATAATGCTGTAGAATGAAACCTCGAGCATTGGAAGAGACCTTTGACGCTAAGCTTGCTATTTTGGTCCCAAGTCAATTGTTAGTGTGTTACTAGTATAATATTTAGTGTTATCAAGTGGATGGTTTTTAAGTGACTAGCACACTTCCTCACCTATTGTGCTATGATGCTTTCATTTGGAAATGGTATATATGTGTCTGTTCATCTGACAACTCTTCACATCTTGCTTGTTTCTCCTAATGCAGGGGGAATGGTGGTTTCAGATGAGCAGGTCCGGTTCTGAAGATCTCGAGTCGGCAGAGTCCCCATCCAGTCAGCTATCTCAGGTTCTCCGAGAAAGATTATCCACGCTGAACCAAGCTGCAGCGGCGATGGCCAGGGCTAACGTGTTAAAGAAGGGCCAGATGTGCAGAAACAGACATCCAGACTACGAGTTCTTCCTGTCCCGGCAGGGGTAGAGGCGCGCACGCTGTGTTTCAGATCATGGCGCCTCTTTCCTGGAACCATAAACCGTGTGGGCTCCAGCCGCAGCATCTGCACCTGATCCCATTTTTTCATGCAGCTTAGATGAAGGGGGTGAAAGTAGCAAGTGGTAGGAACTGCTGGCTTCCACACTGCTGTAGCCTTTGCTATCATGTATATTACATGTGAAGATGCTGCTATCCTGATACCAGAGTTGGTTTAATTATTAGGTGGAGGTATAACCCTTTTAGGTGATGTGTGTATATATGTATGGAATGCAACCCTGTAAACCTTTTAGCTTAGCTTATACATGAGTAAGGTAGATCTGATCAGCAACTAGGAAATAGAAATTCTTTATTCCCTGAGATTGATCTTGGAAATCACAGATATGACATCAGACTGAGTAGATGATTGTTGGATGGATGGATCTCATGGATCTACGGGCACTTGAGCTTGCCGGTGTGTGGGTTGACCATGGTGTCGTAGCAGGGGCAGAGGTGGCTGGTGTCCTGGCCGGCGCAGCAGATGTTGCACATTTCGTTCTTCCAGTTGTTGCCGCACCGGCCCCAGCACGTCCGACGGCAGTCTGCTCGCTCATTCACAAGAGATTAACGCATGCAGTGTCACTTCTGAATGCAATGCAAACAATTCTGAGCCGGCCGGTTCTGATTCATCTTCACCTTATCTCTTACCTAGTTTTGGAGCCTGGAGCAGGGATCTCACTCTCATGCTTGGCATCACCACCTGCATGCGCGTTCATGCGGTCAAAAAGGAATTCAGATCTGAGGTGTGCATGCATGTCCAGATAGTTATCAGTGGATATGCATGGGAACCAGAGGAATTACCAGTGGATCAGACGCAGCAACATGATCAGAAGCGTCGACGGCCACGAGGAGGACCATCAGCAGAGGAAGAAGGCGAACGACCGGCTTAAGGCTCGCCATTGATGGACGCTCGCTTGGTCACCTAAGCTGTGCTAGCTTGAGGTTGTTAGCAAGTAGTATTGCTTATCCTCTAGCTAGGAGTTAGCGAGGGTTTTAGGCGAGGGTTTTAGGCTTCAGATCGGGGAAGGATTCGCTTATGGTGGTGACAAAAGGAAGCACAACCAGAGAGGAAGAGGCCTCAGGCCCGGGAAGATGCGCACAACAGATCATGGACTACGCTAGACTGATCAGTGACCAGTGTCGCTCACAGCAAGCCCAGCAACAACCGTCCACATCTCTTCTTTTCAAGATAAAAAACAAAACACTTTTTGCATGAGCACATGTATACACGTATCTACGTGGGGACGAGCTGAGTTGTGTCCTACTGCGCCTCTCACATGAGCTGTCTCTCCCGTGATCATTCATTCACCTACTTGCATCACTTGCTGGAACCATTATTACTAGCAAAAGGGCAGTCAATTTTCTTTAGGATGAAACGGTCTTTATTTAATCATATCAAAAAGGGATATAATCCTCTGCGAGGAGCTCAGAGCAGCATACTGTGGGTTCAGCTCTCCAGCTCTCCACCTAAGCAACAGAGTTGAAGCTATCACCTAATTTTTCATCCATCCAATGCATGGCTGCCTCATTGAGCCCACATGTGTCAACCTTTTCAGCTTTCCACTGTGTGTTTTTCCTTTCCCCGTAGCTCTTCTTCCTGTGAAAGACAAAGAAACAACGCTCCTTCTATCTTTTACCCCTTTCCTCCGTCCTTTTTGCTTTTGTCAGTGAGAAAGCGGCCTCCTTTGCAGGCATCCGTTTCGCTCTGCAAGCAGTAGGTCGAGCTGAGCCGGACTATCCAGACCGACGTGGCGAGCTGGGGCAGCTGTACAGTATGGAGCGTTGAACATGGTCTTACGACATTTTTTCACATGCCTAATCGAAAAATCTGGGAGAAGAGCAAGGGCAGCTCTGACATCTCTATAAAGGGCAGTCAATTTTGGTCCCATGCAATGCAACATCACCTGTTTTTTTCATTTCTGCTTCTCGTCTTTCTCTCCATTCTCCAGTTCATCCTGCGTGCAAACGGCTCTTGGCAATGTCACAGCAGTTCAGTGTGGCAAGAGGAACAAAACAGAATAAAAGACATTGCAAATGCTAAGCACACTAAAACGAACAGAAATGCTATGTACTACAACACGATAGCATTCCGATTTTCAGTCAAATACCACATAAGTCCTGAGTAAACCGACCAGAGCAATCACCACAAAGCATTCAGATTTCAGTCAAATACCACATAAATGCTCCTGATTAAGTTCAGCAACTCGACAAATAAATAAAGAGCTAAAGTACCAAGTACCGACGACGACAAATTAACACTACACGATCAAGTTTAAGCAAAAGGATAGTTCCGAGTTCAGACAAACATCTCATCCAGACCGCGAAAATCAAACTCTGAAGAATCGAAGTCACAAACAGACTACGCCTCATCAGCATATGCCGGCTCAAGGATGGCAGCCTCGGCCTCCTGCACCTCCTTCTCTGTCTTCCTCCCCTTCTTGGACTTGTAGTACACGCTCATGAATGTCCCGACGGCGCCGTACTTCTGACGGCAGTGCTCGTAGTGTGAGGCGTCAAACATCCTCCAGAAGTCCTTCTCGTTGAGCTCCGACACGGCATACTGTGGCTGGTAGCTGTGGTTCTCGATCAGCCACTGCTCCAGCCTCTGCACCGCCTCGGCGCCATTGAACTCCTCACCCCTGAAGATGCAGGCCGGGGTGTAGTACACGCCGATGTCCGTGAACATCTGCGCGTAGCTGGTGTCACCCTGCCTCTGGTGGAGCTCGAACCCCGGCTCTGGGTAGACCATCGTCTTCACTGGGAGCTTGTACAGCCGGTGCGGGCACAGCCACAGCGGATACACCTGAGAAAGAGAAACTTAACTTTCAGTGAACATTCACAATAAGCAGCGGCAGGTTGCACTGCACGAGAATATTTGGTTTGAGGCACATCAATAGATAAACTAAACTTAGCATAGCGATTTTATACCTCCATTTCGTGGTGAACAAACTCAAGAGCGTCCCCAACTTTGTACAATGGCACCAGCATGTCTTGAATGACATGGTTGTCATGGTAGTAGTTCCTGATAGCTTCACCCTGGGTGGCCTTGAGCAGGGACACCTTGGGTGGCATGAGCCAACCAAGGAGGAACCTGAACCAGAACTGGTCACCGAAGGGCAAGATGAGCTTCCCCTCCCAGTACAGGGACCGTGTGTGACGGTGGTAGTACTGCCTCGTCGGAATGTACTCCACAAACTCACCCTTCTTCAGCGCCGTCTGAGCATGCTGGTAGAACCATGGCTTGAACCACCATCCAACACTGTTGATCTTGTTCCCCTTCTTCTTCGCCTCCTCCTTTGAAGCATACACACCAGTCATCATCACACCCTCGGTTGCATTGTATACCATTCCTTCGACGAAGTCAGGGACCTTTGCAGGGTCACCGTCTCTTGGTGCAAGAATCAGCATAAGCCTGCGCCATCTCCTTGAGCGACCCCTTCACCGGAGTGTACGTGAGCCTCATGTATTCCTTGACGGGGATGAGCTTGATCTCAGCTGAAACGAGAAACCCAAGCGTCCCCTGGGACCATGGAACACCATAGAAAAGGTCAGAGTACTCATTGTCCTTGGTGGCTCTCACAACCCGACATCTGCGAGGACGATTTCCAGCGCGACGACGGTGTCGGAGAAGAGGCCGTAGAGGTGAGAGCTCCCTTCAATTCCATAACCATTGATGAGGCCACCGACAGTAAGGTCATCAAGCTCTGCAACCACTGCGAGGGAGAGATTCATGGGACAGGTAGCTCTGGATATCTGACCCATGTTGACAAGAGGCTCAACCTTGGCAACCATCCTCTCTGTGTCGATCTCAAGGATGTTCCTGAAGGCAGAGAGGTCAACCTCAAAATGCCTGGCACGCTTGTAGTCCACATTGCGCATGCCGACAGCAATCCAGGGCTTCCTAGCGGTGCAAACAAGGCCATCCTTCTTGGGGTTGCGCTGCTTGAGCCGCTTGACGACCTTCTGCACGTTGTCATGATGTTCCTTCTGGCGGCGTTTCTCTGATTTCATGGCAGACCACATGTCGCCGAGATAGATGTTGAAGTAGATGAGAGCTGAAGCCGGAAGGACCACGAAGATGACGAGGATCCATCGGAACTGGACCAGGTAGTCGACCAGAGCCCTCTTCCTCTTTGGCCGCACCAGGGGCTCCCGCAGATCCACCATGGCTGGAGGCTGGTGACTTGTGAAAAGAAAAGAGTACAAATTAGGTTAGGCGTGATTGATGTTATAATTAACACTCAGTAACACTAACAGTGAAGAAGCATATCGATCAGGGGAAAGTCCAAGTTATGGAGGAAGGAAACGTGGGAAACAACAAGAGCAGTAGTGATAGTCTTGTCATGGCTGCCAAAACATAATTAACATTCATATGGTTGCGAAGATAGAGCTAGCTGTAACAGTACGACTAGCTTAGCTAGATCCATCCGAACTCCATTTTAATCATCTCTTACCATGCATATAATGCTAAAGAAGTAAAATGCTGCAACTTTAACATGTTGTCTATACATAGATGATAGATGCATGCATGATCTAGAACATGGGTGTGCTCTAAAATGTATGTAGAACTAGAAGACACAGCTGCTTCAGTTGACATGTAAGCTAGATCTAATGCGCCTAGATGGCTAGATATAGCAGCAGCAGCAGCATCATGAATAAAATCCACAACACAAGACAAAACAGCAGGTGATTTAGCCGGATACAGTATATATAGCTCCTATTAAAGAGAAGGCATGGCCGGGATGGAATCAAAAGAAGAAGCTCGCGCGCGGGGTGAGATAGATAGATACATACAGACATATTTGAGATCAGAATTCATTCAGATGGGTGAGTGAGATGGATAGAAGATGCATGGCATTGCGATGGAAGCAAGGTAGGTAGGGCGGGATTCCTTACCAAGAGAAGAGAGGGAGTCGATGGATGAGGTCTTGCGCTGCAGTATTTGGATCTGCAGATGGAGGAAGGAGGCCGCCGAGCGAGAGGATTTTGGTTTGGGAGTGAGAGTGAGAGTGAGAGTGGTGGAGAGGGGTTTTGGAGTTTGTGGTGGGGATGGGAGATTGGGAGCCCAGCGCTTTTACTCTCCTGCCCTTCCTTTCCTTTCAAGAACAGACAACCAACTATTCTATATCTTTTGTCCACTATGCATATATAAACTAAGGTAAAAAATATAATATATATAAAAGTTAACAAAAAAACTATGTATACCCCTATTAATCAATAGCACAACCATTTAACCGTTCCTAAAATATTTAAATAAATTATAGAGTGAAAAATTGTAATAACTATATTTTTAATATCTTCAATAGATAAACATTTTGAAGCGGATTATTCCGAAATCAAAGACACATATAATAAAATGGACGGAGTAATATAAGTAATTAATTATTTCTAACCAGTAACATTCCCTTCACAATTTCCACATCTAAGAAATGCTAAGAAAGGAATTGACGTATATACACAAATAAAGTAAGCACAAAAGTACTACTCCACTTCGTTTGGCTTTCAGTGTGGGTTTTGGGGTTTGTGGGGATGTGATGGCTGCTTTTACTCTTCTACCCTTCTCCTTTCTCATCGATCTAGATGGATTAGGATGGGGATTCAATTTCGTCAGACAGAAACGCCCCTTGCTTCCTTGCTTCAATTGATAACGTAGGTGAATTATTTATGTTTCAATTGATAACCTCTCTTTTGTTTTCTGAAAAACATCGAAATCTCTGCTACTATTATTTTGAAAGACATCGTTGCTTCCACCTTAAGCATGAGGAGGCTACCTCTAGCAATTGTTGCAACAAGACTAGCTAAGAAGCAAGAAGAAGAGGAGTGTTGTACATGTTGTTACCTTAAACTTGCTCCAGAAGATGTGTAATCCGGAATGAAGCAAGAAAGCAAGGCTGGAACGGTGGGGGGTTTTAAGGACAGGCCATCTCCTCTCCACCCTTTAATTATTCCAACATGTTTGATGTTTGGGCTTCTCGACGGGGACCGCTGCATGCACATGCCTCTCCTTGCATGGTGTCAGTCAACACCACACCATGCTCGAGCTCGATCCATCGATATATGGACGCACATGCCTCTCAGCTGTCGCCTCTCATCTTGTTTGAGATCTTCTTGATCTGATCTGATCTGGTGCAGCTCCAAACCAAACGTGGTGACGCAGATCAGATCTGTCCTGCATGCTACCTCACTACACGCCGATTCATGCACGGATCTCAAGCAACAGATCGAGACAAGCTAGCTAGCTAGGGCCGGGAAGCATGGATTAATATTAATTCTCGTATCGATCTCTAGCTAGCTAGTAAGTACTGTACATGCATGCAGAGGAGATGGTGTGGATGGAAAGGAATCTTGCATAAAGAAACCACCTAGTTACGACTAAACAAAATCCACCCGCGTCCTGCATTGCGTACCTAGTATTTTCGCATGCACAAGATGCCACCATTATCATGTCATGCCATGCCATGCGACTACTGTGAGCTAGTTAATTTGATCACGATCGAGACGAGACTAGATTCAGATCATCAACTTACTTTGTACCTAGTTGTTTATAGTTCTGATGATCATATATATACGTCTTGCATTATAAGACGATCGATGAACGAAAGCAACTAGCTGCAAGGTCAATATATCCACAATTAACAAATGCTGCGGTAGGCCTGCCTCTGCCTCGATTGGATCTTCAAAGTGTCGATCGCATGTCATTTACAATTCGATGTAATGGGCACGACAAAGGGCATTTGGCCTAGTGGTATGATTCTCGCCTAGGGTGCGAGTTTCTCTAGATCAGAGTATTTTCATTACTATCCTACCGAATTCAGCTCCAAGTATTTCTGTACTCTATGTCCCACAAAAACGCTTGCACGAAGGCACAGCCATCAGATTACATCCCAGATGCAGACAGAATTGAACCAAGGAAAAAGAACAATTGAAACGTTTCAGACGCTATGACAAAATAAACCATCAGATCAGATCAGTATTGGAGACGCGGAACTGCTGATCGGCAACCTTGCTTCACACGAAGACTTCATCCACGATTTTTCTCTAGTAGCTTGGCCCCCCTTGCGGATAGTCTTACTCGAGCTCCTCCTCCTGCAACAGCGCCTTGCAGAGACGTAGCCAGTGATCAAATGGGAGTTGATTGATCACTAAAACAGACAGCATTTCTTGTCTTCCAAACTGACACTAAAAGAGCCGCTAATTCCTGATTGTGCCACTGAAATTTCCTAACCACGCACCAAACATGTGGTGGCAGTTCAATTTTGCACTTGTAAATCCGAATGCATGCACACTTGATAAATTCCACACAAACCTTGCTAATGGACAGTCCAAGCTTTGCATTTTCTCCAAATAAGTCCAAGAATACGTGATCAGCACTTCCATCCTCCCCACTGAATTGACATTTTTTTGAAGGTAAACAGTAGGAAAGGATCCTACTGCAGCCTTTTTATGTTAATATTAACAAAAAATTAAAACTGTACAACGAAAAGAAGGCGAAAAGATTACAAAAAGGACTCTTGCCACGAAACAAAATCTGAGTAAGTCTTCCTCTGCTTTGCCCTGTGCGTAGCCAGGGCAAGTTCATCTTTAAACTTCCTGTGGCAGCGGTACAAGCTTGGCGTGACGTTGTTGAATAACACTTCTTTCTGCTGAATGACTGGCAACGCTCTTGCGGGTTCTTAAAAAAAAATGTCATTCCTCACTGTCCAGATACTCCAGGCAACCAATATAATTATTTCCATGAAGAAAGGAACAGCTAGCTGCTGTCTAAGGTCGACCAGGGTTTCCAGTGTGGATAAACCAGTTGTTCTTAGTGGGCACAAGACCAGCATGTCTTGGCAAAGGGGCAGTTGAAGAACAGGTGCGCATTGGTTTCAGTCAAAGCATCGTCACACAAGAGACAGGTGTAGGAGGGTAAGAAAAAGGTTTTCCTTTGGAGCAATTCCCTGGTGTTGAATCTATCCATGAGGAGAAGCCAGAAAAAGATCTTATGTTTCTATTAACAGTAGCTTTCCCAGATCCAGTTGAAAGGAGGGGGCACCACCTGATGTCCAATTAAAATCTTGTATATCTGTACTGAGGAAAACATGTTAGATGGCCAATTGTATCCCCAAGTATCTCTCTCAATAGTGAGTTGGCGCGAGCTGAGAACCATCAGGAGTTCTTGCAGTACATGAAAGGCAGTTGCAGACAAAGGAAGGTGAAAGAGATCTTCCAAGTGAGAGGAAGAGAAGACTCTGAGCGGAGGTGTTCTGATCTTTTGCAAAAGAAAGTAAGTGAGAAATTTCTCCATGAGGGGTAGATAAGTCCTGCCATTTGTCCTTCCAGAAGAGAACAGAGGATCCATCTTCTAAAGAGCAGTTGGTAAAGGATTTAAAGTGAGGTAGCTGTTTCAAGTTGTCCCTCCATCAAAAAGAGCTGCTGACAGCATCTAGTGGTGGTCCTTGATCTTAGTACAATTCCCAAAGAAGATGAACCCAAGGGAGATCACAGTGGTTGTAAAATTTATGCAGATTCTTCATGAGTAGAGTTTTGCGACTTAAGTTTGATAACTCCCAGTCCTCCTTCTGTCTTTGGCCTACAGACAGCATGCCATGAGGCTCGTGGTGGGTTTTTCTTGGTAAGATCTTGGTCTCTCCAAAGACAGTGTCTTATGTACTTGTCAATTTTGTTTAGGGACTCCTTGAGGTAACTTTAGGCTGCACATGTAGAAGGTAGGATAGGAGGATAGAACTGAGTTGACCATCTGCAACCTGGCCCCATAAGATAAAAACTGAGCACTACTGCAAAGTCTTCTTTCAATTCTTCGGACTAGAGGGAAAAGGTCTTCATTTTTGGCTTGGTGAGACCCAAAGGAAGCCCAAGATAAGTGAAAGGCATAGAACCACATTGACAGTGCAGAGCCTCCTTGCCCCTTTTCAGAGCCTCCAAGACCATATCCATCGGGGATGGCAGCAAGGCGTTGTTCTGACACGATAACTGGATAGGGGGGATGCCCCTTCGCCTTTGTGCTTCGGGATTATTCAACATTGCTACTAGAAAAAAAACAGCACGGTCCAAACTGAGCTTCAGGCGGAAAGGTAGGTTCTATTTGTGGTGAGACTAAATGACCCTACAACGTTGATGGAATTTGTGGACCTCTGGACGCTGCTGCAGGACCCTGGGCTGAACCCCAATCAGCCAGACTCCATCCGTGGGAAATGGACGGCCTCGGGTGATTACTCGGCTAGCTCAGCCTATGTGATTCAATTCTAGGGTTGCCACCCGAGATTCGAGCCAACCAAGATCTGGAAAATGCATGCTAAACCCAAATGCAGATTGTTCTCATGGCTCATGCTCCATGGCCGCATCTTCACAACTGACAACCTGGCGATGAGGGGATGGCCACACAGCCCCACTTGTCAGTTGTGCCTGCACGAGGTGGAGTCAGTGCGTCACCTATGCAAGGATGCCCTTTCACGGTCGCAGTTTGGAATCTGGTCAACCAGTGGACGAGCACACCGACAAGCCAACAACCGCCGACTCCAGACTTGGTGGACAAGTGGTGGACCGCAATCCTTGACAGCTCCACGCAGGACGCCAGACGCACTAGGAGTGGACATGTGATTTATGTCATGTGGAACATCTGGAAGGAGAGAAACCGCCGGGTTTTCAACGCTGTGAGGCTCACGTACCGTGAGGTCGCTTCACTCACTCTTGACGACATTAACCGACGAAACATGAGTAGCATTTCTTTTTGGGAGTAATCTGCAGATGGAGCTCTTAGTTTCTGGGCTTTGTTCCTCAAAAAACCAAGCATTACCCCTGTACATTAAACTATATTTCTTCTTAAGTAAAAGGCAGTGCTTCTGCGAGTTTCTTGAAAAAAAACAATGCAAAATATTTGTGAGCAAAGAGATAGTATTGTCAGGCACATTGATAGGCACAAGATTAGACTTTTGAAAGTTGACTCTCAGACCAGTAGATAGAGCAAATTGATCCAAAATAGATTGAAGAGTCTGAACTTCCGGTGCATCTGCCTTCATGATGATGAGAGTGTCATCTGCATACTGTATGATTGGAAATTCTGGGCAAGAGGCAGATTCAATTGGCCTAGTAAGATGTTGTTGGCTCATGGCTGCATTGACAACTGATTGGAGAAGATCTACTGCTAGCACAAACAGGAGGGGAGAAAGAGGGTCACCGGCCTGGCACCCCTTATCACCCTTACACCCTCTATTCGCACAACACTACTTCTTATAAAATTGAAGTACAATTAGTCAATTACTACTCTAAAAAAGAATTAGTCAATTATTAGTACGTTGAAATTAATCAAGTTCTGTCAGTAAAACAGCCTCAACATCCACAAAGCACACATTCAGGAGATAATCTTATGTCACCTTTTCAGCCACACAGCATGCTAGCATATCTCACTGGACAACCCTCTTAACCCTCTTACATGTTATGCAACACTTCATCCAATGTGTACATAACCAAGGCCACTACCTACGTACGAGCATAATAAGTCAGCAAGAAATGCAAATTCTGATGAAAGGCCACTGATACAAGAGAGAATTACAATGGGATATTCAGATGAACCGACAGGTACATAGTTATGTAACTTAAGATTAGGAATAGAAAACAAAATTGCATCTACCTCGCATCGAAGGACATTTATGCTCAGAAATAACTCATTTTGGTACTCCTGAAAATAGCATACTCATCTACCTCGCAATAATAACTAACCATGAAAATGATCTTGACTGATTGACTGTTCATTTATAAAGTATGATAAAACATAAAGATAATTATTTTTTCTCCAGTACAGATGGACTCCTCTCTTGCAGTAGTTATTACAGATTTATGATTAATAGAAAGATGAACAGAGAAAAAACATCAAATGACCGAATGTAACTGTCTTTAAGCTTCCAAAAGTGCCAGTTGAGTTACTCATTTGAAGTTTCAGTTGGTTCAAGCTCAGCTTTCCGCTTAACGTAGTTCTCTTCAATTTTCAACTGTTATGTATCAGATTCTCAAAAGATCTGTAGTTGTGTACAATGTCTATGTACACATGAATAGTGAGTACCCCAACACAATTAGCGCAAGAAAAAAAGATATTATCTAGAAATTATCTCAAGTAAACCCATTCCTTGAAATGTCAAGCGGATAAAACTAAAACATGCCGAAACTAATAGCTCTAGAAACAAAAGCGATCATAGGTATTTAGATTTAAATAAATCTGATAAGAGACAAAATAAATTCAGTTTATTTTTTCACTCGTACAAATGGACTAGCCACTTGCAGCAGGGGTCTTCGACAAGTGACAAAAAAGAACTATTATGTAGTTCTTTTTTATGGGCCTATAGCAAGCTCAATCGAGATAAAAGCACTGATGAAAGAATGTAACTAGCTTGAGGTTCCAAATATGAGTTACCCATTTGACAGAGTTAGTTCCAGGATAGTTTGTCATGTACTAGTCATCAATTTCCAGCTGCTATTCATCTGATGCCGAAAAGGTCTATACTGCAGCTATCCACATAACACTACCTCCGTAACACAATTTACGCGTATGACCAATAGACAAGAACAGTAACCTAGTTCTTAAAAGAATTCATCCAGCAGCAAAATAAACAATTGAAACTATTTGAACTAAAATCATCAGTATAACACTCAAGGATTAAATAAATTTATTTTGTTAAACTGCAATGTAATTTTGTTAAGGCATGCCATTACCTGCAGCATAGAAACTTGGGAATGGATGATAAATATGGATATCCTTCGCGTTGCCACTGTTGCAGAGTTTCTTAAACATCAGTGATTGGAGATGGACCATGAAGACACCACGAGATGTCCTTACAAGCATCACATTATTTTTCTCATCAAACCCCAATAAAGCAACAGGCTTTCTCTTGCCCACTGTTCCCAGCGAAAGAAGCTTGTCCAGTTCGATAGTTTTTCCCATAACCCATATAGCATGACCATCACAATCAGCTTTCCACTTCCATAGTTGGGCGCGGAAGTCTGACACAAGAATTAAGCCAAGCCGACCACCTTCCGCTGGCATAACTGCGAAAACGCTATCGGTGTGGGCATTGACATCTGGCGGCGGCTGTATCACAGAGGCTCTGCCTATCCAAATCAAACTCGACTATGCAAGCCCCACCAAGAACATATGGCCAGTATAGGGAATCGCCGATCAACATAGTGGGAGTGATCACAGGTTGAAAAGATTTCATAGCTACAGATATCTTGATCCTAGAATGTATGAACGCTATTGAGATGATGTCGCCCCATTTGCCGGTCTCCGATGAGTAAATGCATGCGAAAAGTTGTGTATGGCTTCCTCTGTCAGTGGCCAGCAGGGCCGCCTGGAAGTGGCTGGAGTGAAAACCGCCGTGCACGTGGCCTTGATCGCCGGCAGCGCAAAGCAGTGCCCCAGTGAGGATGACCATCGCAGTGCTAAGGGAAACGGCCACGCGACGCTCTTCTCCGGTGACGGGGTCCCACACAAGGACACCGAGCCGCCCTATGTTGAGGATAAGCGCGCGGCCATGGCGGCAGCCGAGGAACTGGTAGTGGTCGCCTTCTTGGGGCCGCAAGGCGAAGCGCGCGGCGGGGATCCGGTCCGGCGGGTCGAGCGCGGGGGTGAAGACGGGGTTCCCGAAGGTGGAGAAGAAGCCGAGGACGGGGGGTTTGAGGTGGTGAGCGCGGAAGCGGCGGAGGAACGTGGTGTCCGCGACGAGGCAGCGCCAGCGCTTGCAGACGAGGGAGGCGCGGGGGAGGGAGGAGGGCTGCGGGGGGGAGGCGGAGGAGGTCGTCGTCGTCCATCGGGAGCGTCGGCGAGGTGTGGCGGCGGCGGCGGCGGCTCATCGTGCTCATGCTAGGGCTCTGGGACGCCACGACCCTTGGGCTTCTCTCAGGTTAAGAAAAAAATCAGAGGGAAAGATGGCGCCAACCCACCTCATTGCTCCCGCTAAAAAGTTGCAAACCAGTCCATCTCCTCCCAAGCCATCCATGGCGGCGTCGGCGCCGACGGGCTGCTTCAAGTGCGGCCGCCCGGGCCACTGGTCCCGCGACTGCCCCTCCGCGCCGCCTTCATCCTCCGCCAACCCCAACCCCACCGCCGGCGCCATCCTTCCTTTGTGCAGCTCCAATGCAATTAGCCAATTAGGTGATTAATTTCTCCTACATATGCTGCGTGGAAAGCATTTCACTTGTATAGATGCAACAACACTTTCGTTATATGCTGCTCTTTCTTGTTATATCTCTTGGTTGCAGTGGATTGATCTCTTCAATTTTGGTCCTTGTTTTGTTCTTGCAAGTTGATATGCTATATTGAGTCGCACAGACAGTCAAGTAATCCTTAAAAGAGACAAAGGGAAATAAACGCCCTGGAATTATACAGTAATATGCTGCATTTGTGGCATCAAGACATTCAACGAGATGACTTTAGCTTATGTCAGTGTATTGCATATGAACAAAGAGTACAACCTGCTGTTGCTTACTGCACACGTGTGCTTATACTGGTCTCTTTTGGCCTCCTAATTTTGAGTTTATGTGTTGATGTCAGGTGGAGGACCTTCGCAATCTGATCAAGCTTTACACAGACTGGCACTCTCGCTTCATCCCTTATTACTCCTTTGAGCAGTTTGTGCGCAAAGTTGAGAAAGTTGGGGCCAGTAAACGCGTTAGGGTAAGCTTCTTTCTTCCTTTCAGGGTTTCCTTCCATGCGATTACAGATAATTTGAGCAGGCTTCAGAGCATGGTCAGCTCAAGTTGGTATGATCTTAGCTCTTTTAGGGTTAAAAAATTAAGTTGTATGTATTTTCTCCTTGATATACGATGCCTGAAACCAGAATTACTTATCGCTACCACCACTAATCCACTATGCTGTGTCACAATGGCATGATTGCTTTCTAAATCTCAATAATGACTTGGGAGGGTGGGGGGCGCTATTTTCATCACTAAAGGCAATGGAAAAAAGGCAAGAACCTGCAGCACATCCACATGAAGATCTCATAAGTACAACAATACACCTGAAAAAAAATGCAGTTGTCATGTTCCTTATCATGCCACTCTTGTTCAGAAAAGACGCCTTGTCATCAATCTGTTGGTTCTTGTCGTGGTACAAGAGTATGTTTATGGGGAATATGTGTAAAATTTATGTGTCCTTGTGCTATTTCACAAATTTCAAAAGATCTATGCTCTAGTATGTGTGGGAAGCTAATTGTATATTTTAACTTTTTGTTGTTCCCATCATGTAAATTGAACATGTTCTTCCTGACCTATGTATTCTTCACTAACACCGTCCTTACTATTTTAGAGATGCATTTCTGAACCAAGGAGAGGGTTGCCAGAGGGGGAGATCCTACAAAGTTGCATGAACTGACAGCGGAAGAAATCACACCAGATGGCGAACTTGGTCTGAGCTCTGCCTTTTATTGACTGTGCACATCTGCAAATCTTCAGACTATCAACTTTAAACTGCACTTCTCTGGATTTCTACCCTGTATTTCTGACATTCCAGTGATAGTAATTGCTCATAGACTGAAACTCTGTTGACGGATGGTCATGTTACAGAGTCAGTGCAAGAAGATGTAGATCCACCACCGGTGGAAAGTAACGATATGGATCCCATGCAAGAGGATTTGCTGAATGAAGTCTACGAAAGCACAGCTGATGTAAGTCATAATTTGCCTTGATTAACTTGACATAGCTGTTGTCAGCTCTAAGTAAACACACATGTAAGTTCCATGTGATCCATCTTATCCATGAAAGCAAAACGGAAGCTGTTAGCCTGTTCGTATAATGTACTCAAGCTGTGCCTCAACATTCTGTGCACATTAGTTTTTGGACTTTGGACTCAAATGTTTTGCGGACCTGTGATGGTGTGTTATTGTTCATGGCACAACAGGAACCTGGAAGCAGACCTGGTGAGGGAGGCGCTGGAGAACCCTTGGCTCCAAAAGAGGCAGAGAAGTATCAAGATGGAGGAGAGAGTGATGGAAGCAAAGTTGAGGTGACAGAGGAGCAGAGGGCGCGCATGGAGGCTAACCGGCTCAAGGCGTTGGAGAGCGGCAGCAGCGCGGGCTCGCGCATCCCAGTCGCAGCCTACTACTAAAACTACCTAAGCCACGCAGATCCTAAATTACTTTGCCTTGGATGTTAGGCTATACGATGGTGTGTTTTCTTGAAGAGGTCAAGATGGTGCTTGAACTTGAGGTGCAAAACGCAGAATTTCTTTTTCTCCACTATGAAGTCGACGATTTGTTTGCTAGAAGAGTTGGTGAAAGCTGCTTTATTTCGGTGCTGATTGTGGACAAACTAGACAAGAGATTTGTCCAAATTTGTTATTAAGAGGAATAGAACAATTAATGTTTACATAAGACAGCATAAGTTAAACTAGGCTAAGTTGACCCATATCAACTTAGTTGGACTACACTGGGCCAGGCCTGACTGACTACTACTGAAGATACTGTGATAGCTCCTGTCTTGTGGCCTCGTATATTCCAAGCACAACAGATGGCATTTTGCAGTGATGCTCGACCACAGAAGAGAAAATGAAGCCACGATTATGTGCCACCAGACAGCTGGATCATGAAGAGCAGCTGCTATTAAGAACTCTTTGCAAAGTAAGAATCCGTTGGGTCGTCACAGTAGGTCAACTCCGAGTCTATGATGCCATCCGCACGAGAAAATTTCTTTCAACTTGGAGAACACCGATATATATAGCCTAGTGTATTTCCAGTTTCAGTATACACTGCCCCAATATGCAAACCACAGGGTGGGTGCACAATGTTACTTGTATCAGGCTCGCACATGGAGCATAGTCCTACATGCGGGGAAAAATGGAAATCAAGACATGCATTAGGTATGGATTATAAAGTAATTTAAATTTTTTTATCAGAAAAGGACCGTCAGCTATACAACTTTGATGTCACAATATTCAGTCTAATTTGAAGACAAAACAATCCAGTCATTAAAGTGAATCCATTCAAAACAATCTACTGCCTCTATATCTTTGCTGCTATGGTATTTGAACTTTTGAAGCCACGTCATCCAGTTATTAAAGATAATTAGTCCAAAATTAGCAAAGAACAAGGAATAGACGCTTACCAAGATATGCGCCATTTGTACTGTAATAGGGCAGGGGATTCACACCACAAGGAGACTTCTGATTCACTGCTATTCAACGGAAATTTGGACCCCCAAACTTGAGCAAAGAAAAGCATACGAGGGGTGATGGTGGGTATCAAAAGCTCATTGGTGGCTGCATCGGTTAGCTCTATTCGGGGCCACAGTTTACTACAACGACGGGTCTAAGATCGAGAAAATGGCAGATATGACACTGCGACTGCGGTCAATGGCAAAATCGGCCCGTCTCCGAATACAATGGCAAAAGTGACCGAGCGATGGGCGGGACAGACGACATGTGGCACCTGTCGCGGTGGCCTGGAGCGATGCACGCCTGTCGCGGCTGGCGAAGGCGATAGGACCAGCGCCACTAATCGCGTTGGGCAACAGCAACAGGGGTTTATCGCGCATCTAGGACGCGATAGGGGGCTGCTACAGTTCACCTTTCGCGGTCCAGAGGCGAGACGGATCACTGTAGCAAAAAAAAAGGCACATATCATGGCGAGGCAGCGCGATATGTACTGTTCAAGCACTGTAGCCCTGTTTTGAGCACTGTAGCAAAGACTCCGCAGACGGTGAGAGCGGTAAATCATTTTTCCAGTACTCGCGCCTGACGCGATAGGGCGCCCATGCCGCCTGTCGCGCGGCTCGCCTGCTATCGCGCCCGACGAGTGCGACCAGACGGCATCGCGCTGCCTCGCCGCGACAGGTGCCACGCGTCGCCTGTCCTGCCCGTCGCTCGGTCATTTTTGCCATTGCGTTTGGAGACGGGCCGATTTTGCCATTGACCGCAGTCGCAGTGCCATATCTGCCATTTTCTCTCTAAGATCGATGTGGGAATGGTGGCAGACTTGACATTGAAGAATGAATACCAATCCATTCCATCTCTTGCTTTCTTTGTGCTAGACCCAAGTAGAAAAAATAGATGTATAACAAAAAGATTCTGGACTTGGATACAATATCTATTTATATATCTACGTATATAACTTGCTAGACTAATTTAGAAAAGAAAACAAAATTATACTACCTCGTTCTTAAATGTATATCGCCATGGGATATGTGTGCAGTAAATCTTTTAAACATTTGATTATTAATATTTGTGAAAATACATTGATTCACTATATAGAAATATAACATAATTTTTTTCCATCCCATAGTGTAAGACGTATTTTGATTGATTAAGATAAAAAATTTAGTATGTGGTTTATGTGACATAATATTGATATCATTGAATTTATATTTAAAAGTACTTACTTATAGTTGTGACTTTGTATCACAGAAATTATATACTAATAGAATAACTGATAATTAAGATTTATCTTAACTAATTAAAATGTGCTTTACGTCATATGATGAAGAGAGCACGATTAAGATTTATAGTCAAAATTTTATATCGGAGACTAGCTAAAGTAGATTTGTGAAGGAGTGCAAAATCTGTGTTCTCCGTCGCAGGTCAAAATCCACAAGGACTTTTCCTCTGGATCCCCTCTCTACCTTTCCTCTTCATGCTCCGATAAAATCTCTCCTGTATTCCGCCTCTCACCCGCGTCTCACTCGCGTCGCCCTTGACTCTCACCTCTGACCCCTCCGCCTCTCATCCGTGTCGCCGCCATCGCCGTTCCCGTCCCTGTTGTCTCCACCCCGTCCGCAACTTTTTCTGAGGTATGAGGAGCTCTTATAGCCATCCATTACTGATCTCCATAAATTATATTTTTGGGCATCTAGATCCGCCCTCCGTGCCGTGCCAATTAGGATATTTCTCAAGAAATGGTTCGGTCTTACATCCATTCACTCACTTCCAGAGTGATAATAAGAAGGTTGATTTATCTGTTTCCTGCAAGATTAAACCTTATGTTTGCCTATTTTGTGATAATACTCCGAAGGAAAGGAAATGGACCTTAGCGGACGGATGTTTGTTAAATGGCTCCATCTCAGTATTTCTTGTGTTGGAGATCTACATATGACTAAGCGATGTAATGTAATTCAGGATGTCGCAGTATTATGAGCTCAAGTTAACAATGTTTGTCGCTGCCCTGATTAGTAATGTTTTCATGTGAAGCTAGCTAGCTAATATGGCGGCATTACCATTGGCCACCGCGGAAGTCTGCGATGCAAATTCACATCTAATCACCAGCGGCGAGCTTCGTGCCCTCCAACCCATCTTCCAGATCTATGGAAGGCGGCAGGTCTTCGCCGGCCCTATCGTGACGCTCAAGGTATTCGAGGACAACGTTCTGGTCCGCGAGTTCCTGGAGGAGAAAGGGCAGGGCAGGGTCCTGGTGGTCGACGGCGGCGGGAGCCTGCGCTGCGCCATCCTGGGGGGCAACCCTGTCCAGCAGGCGCAGAACAATGGGTGGGCCGGCATCGTGGTGAACGGCTGCATCAGGGACGTTGACGAGATTAACGGCTGCGACATCGGCGTTCGGGCCCTCAACTCGCACCCGATGAAGGCGAACAAGAAGGGGAATGGCGAGAAGCACGTGCCGGTGACCATCGCGGGGACCAGGATCTGCGACGGCGAGTGGCTCTACGCCGACACCGACGGCATTCTCGTCTCGAGGACTGAGCTCATTGTGTAGACCTGTTTGTTTGTCCCCTGGACTGCTGCTGCTTCTGCTTCTCTGTTATATCTCAACTTCTCAACTTGTAATAAGGCAGCTTGTCTTGCTCGATCAAATTACGACTGGGAATAACAATTGGATGTTTGCGCTGTTAAAAAAATGTGTATTGTGCTCTCTTGAGTGAATTTTATTCAGGTTAATCAACAATAGCAGTGATAAAAAATATATTGTTTCTATTAAAAGTCTCAGTATGAGTGGAATACTTATCATCTCAACCATCCAATATCAATTAATTAATTTTCTAATAACGATCGGATGGCTGCAAAGCACTCTCCCTAACCACGTCCGCTCTAAACCTCCCCCTGCACCCTCGCACGCCGCGGCCACCCTCGCACGCCCCCGCCACCGGCTGCCCTCGCACGCGCCCGCCACCCGCGCACGCCCCCGCCCCCCGCGCTCGCACGCTGCGGCCGTCCACGCACGCCCCCACCGCCCGCCCTCGCACCGCGGCTGCCCTCGCACACTCCCGCCGCCCGCCCTCGCAGACGCCGTTGAGGAAGGCGGTCGAGGGGGAGGAAGGTGCGGGCGCCGAACTCCCGGCGCCCTCCGGCTGGAAGAAGAAGGTCTGCACCTCCTCCTCTGCTTCCGGCTTTGCTTCGGTTCCGAAATTGGACGCTCTGGTCGCGGTTTGGTCGGGTTCGCGAGGGTTGGGGAGAGGCTGTTGAGCTTGAATTCGAGGGTCTCTGGCTTCCTGCGTGGGGAATTTTTGCCTGCGCATTCGGGGGCCGGATTCTAGGGTTTCCGAGCTTAGTCGAATTAGGATTCGTGGAGTGCGCTTGTTATTCTGCGGCGTTTGCAGGTTGGGGTTGTAGTGTCTGGGCTTAATTAGGGTTCGTATTTCCTGGCGTGCCCGTGCTTGTATTTCCCAAAATCGCTTTAATTTAATTATTTTTTGAGCAATGCATACTTAAAAATACTCTAGAAGACTTTGAGTATTTCAAGAGAAAGATATTTGAGAAAAAGACACTAGAAAATATCATGGATAAGTATGGTGAAGATATTTTAGAGAACACTAGAATTTAGGGAAAATTCTAGAGTAAGATATTTTAAGTGTAGTGCTAGAGAAGTTATGAAGTAAGAAAGTATCTATGACTTGCAAATATTGTAGAGATTTCTAGAATAGAGATATTTGTAGTACATCTAACGGTCTTGTACAAGTATAAATAGGGATGCCACCCCTTTCCCATGTACAAGTAAGTGAAGCTACCATGAGTAGAATAGAATACTAGCGAGTGTGGCATAGTCTCTGGTAGAGTGGTAGCTAGGATAGCAACTAAAGAGTGTTGTATCAATAGTTTTAGTGATGAATAAGAGTTTTCTTGGGTAAAAGTGTGATCTCCCCGAACACTAACTACACTAACTAGTAAGAAAGAAAGACTAACCAGCTAGAGAATAGTTGGTGTAGCGGGTGTGTTATATCCTCACATAGTGTGGGTAGTAAGAGTCAACCCCAGGCCATTCCCAACATTTTTTCTAGGAGGTTAAATAGTCCATATGATTTATATTTGTACGCGGGAGCTACAAGAAGAATCACACTTCTAAAATATTTAATATGGCTAAGCTAGCAAACTTTAGGTAGTCTTTAAACTTTTGATAAGTTTGCATATTGAGAAAAACGTGCCTTGCACGTGCACGATTACTAGTGAAGCAAAACAATCAAGAAATATCTGTGTTAATCCTGATGAAATCCTAGTTAACCAAGTCAAGTCCCAGGGCCCCCTAATTGCCGTCTTGTTTTCCCCAAGTTCCAATCCCCACTCGTCGGCGCCGCCGGCTGCCGACCGCCGCTTTCCCACTCTCCATTGCCCAGTCGGGCCAGCCTTGGCCGGCGAGCATCATAAAGATGGTGTTTTGGGGGGTAAAACTAGCCCGCCATCGCCATGCCGGGTAAAATCGAAATTACCAGACGGCAACTGCTGGTGCTGGGCTTCTCCCCTTCCCGCCACTTGCCTGCCTCCTCCCGCTAGGGTTTCGGCCGGCGATGCGGACCCCTAGTGTTCCATGCTACTCCGCCGGCGCCGGCACCGGGGCGGCCTTCCTCGGCGACGATGTGAATCCCGAGGCCATCACCGAGGAGGACAGCCTCGTCGGCGGCGGCGACCACGGCGACTCCAACTCCGTGGTACCCACATCCTAAGCTACTGACACTTATCAACGTGGCTGATCTCTGCATCTACTATTAGCTTATTTCAATTTGAGGGAAGGCAAGTGTGATCCGGAGGAGATTGGTTCAAGCGTTTCATATCAATTCATCTTGCAAAGGCAGGCGGTTCCTTTGGGGAGGAAGTGGGTAATGCAGTGCAGGCTGTCTGTGGATGCTGCTGCAGTGGGAAGTTTGCTTGTGCACTGGACTGGACCTAGCAAGCTCCGGTGTATTTAGGATTAATAGGGTCCGGCTCTTCTATTAGGAAGAA
Organism: Stipa capillata; assembly: GCA_019208055.1. Lineage (NCBI taxonomy): Eukaryota > Viridiplantae > Streptophyta > Magnoliopsida > Poales > Poaceae > Stipa > Stipa capillata. The sequence goes on from JAGXJF010005906.1 coordinate 41,830, forward strand.
AGAGGCATTAGAAGGTAGGCCTTAGTTGCATGGATTTAGCGCTTGCGCATTTGGTTGGTATTTGATCAGAGCAGCTGGTGTTGGCTGTGGTGCAAACAAGTTTCTTTGCCTTAAGCAATTTTAAGTGCATCACTAGCTGCTGTACATCAAGATATAGCTGGCTATCATCTTAAAACGAAAACTTTCTTGCTACGATTTGTCACACTTTTGTATTTCGATATAACTAAGACATTATTGTTAAATGCATTGCGAGGACAGAATTTCCGTAGCTCAGAATTAGCTTAGGCAGACCATTGAGTATTTTCTTCTACTGGCTAAAAATGCTATGCATTTCCTTTTATTGGTGCAGCATAGTATGTAACCACACTACCACAGCAATCTCACAGCATTAAGTGTTCCTTTATCTGCTAGGATATGCATGGATCATATAGCAGCTCCTTAAGCCTTCATGGTGTCAGAGTTGATGATGAACACTCGGCTCTTGAGAACAGCAGCAGGCCTTCGAGTCCTTTTGATATCCTAACACCTCAAGGTAGAGCTCTTTGAAATTCACCCAGTGCTGTTTTCCTCTCTTTGTTTGCTCCCTCTTGTGCTTTCACTGTACCAACTTCCTTTCTTCATTGCAGATGTTGTACCTATTGAAATGGCACGGTCTAGGTTCCTGGACATCATTGTTGATCATTTTATTGGTGAGAATGTTATTGAGGTGGCAGAACCCTCTGGCTTGGACTGTCTCCAAGCCAATGATAAACTAAACAAAAGAAAGCAACAAGAGGTTCGATACGAAGGTGACCCGGGGTTTGCTTGCCCTTGATGTACATAGCAAACTTGTACGAAACCTTGGTAAGTGACGTCAACGCACGTCTTGCTTCCTTGATTGGGTCCCGTGAGAAAACTATAGGGGTGGCTCTTGAAGCTGCCGGTGGCTTGTACAGGAAACTGACTCAAAAGTTCCCCAAGAAAGGTATGAGCACTCAACATTAATTGGTATTCGGTAGAACCCACTCTGATTCTTTGTTCTTTTCATCTGAATCTCCTTTGGTGTATAGGAAGTTGTAGCTTCAGGAGGAGGGAGCTAGCAACTTCCCACGCAACAAGGACACGGTTTCCTGAACTTGTGGTACAGGAAGAGAAGCGAGTCCGTTTTGTAGTAATCAATGGTTTGGTGATCATAGAGAGGCCAAACAATATGAGAATGGAGGACGCAGAATGGTATTGTTGCTAATTTACCCTGTATTTCCCTTCTCCTCCTCCCTTGGTTGTTCTTCATGTGGGATAGTATAAGAAAATTCTTGTATTTTAACTTTTCATATGGGCTGTCTTTTGTTATTCAATTGGTGGTCCAGTTCTAGAACTCCTTTCCTTTGAGCAATTTATGCTTCTAAAAACCCAGGTTGGTCTAAGGAACCCTTTCTTGTATTTGAACTTATGCAGTCTAGTAAATGTGTAGTTGAAACAGATAAGCTGCTTTCTAATATTTCTTATTAATCATTCTGTCTCATAAGTGGAGTAGATAAAGTTACCATTTACATAAGGCAAAATAATGTATATTCTTGAATTGCAGGCTCCTATATATTATTGGTATTTCTTTGCACGAATCATATATATTCTTGGCTTGTACACAATTTTGAGTGAAAGGCAAACGTTGAGTACTTTTATATGTACTAATATGTCTGCCTCTAAATGGGATTAACCGTGTCAATCTGCAGAATTGATTCCTTGCTGAAGGTAACTATTTGAAATTAACCTGGCATGACAACTGTATTCATATCTAAAGGCTTTCACTCGAGGATGAATGACTAATACGAAACTTCAGAGTTTGCTAATACTAGCACAATGCCTATGCGTTGCTATGGATTAAAGAAACTATATGTTTAAGAAGATTATACTACCGTTTATGCTATATTAAATCATTCACACCTGCCCTCATTTCAACTGTTTCTATCGGGTCCAAATGGTGGTCTATCCGAAGGTCGACGGACAGCCACCACTAATTGACATCTTTATAAGAGTAAAGATAATCACTTCTTGGGTTAATTGAATCAATATGGTTCCAGGCAAAAGCGTTATTTATGTTCTCATCTTACTACTACGACTCTCAGTACCCTTTGATGAAATTATTTCCAAGTCTTGATTCCTTTTTTCCAAATGTGAAGGTTCAAAAGATTGACAGGTCGAAATGAAGTGGCCATTTCTTCAAGGGATTATAAATTCTATTCACCTCGGCACAAGTACAGGCGTAACTCGCAGCCAGTATTTGACATCCCCGGCACATCTGTAAGTTGCATACTAGATTTTAGAGAAGAGTAAATTGCACCAGTAGTCCAAGAACTTGGGAGGTGGTAGCAACTTAGTCCAGGAACTCCGAAAACGTGTATTTGGGTCCATGAAGTGGCTTAAGTGAAGCAATTTAGTCCAAAACGTTCCACGTAGGCGTATATTTTATAAATACACTCTTATATTCTTTTTTTCTTCTTCTTTTAGTCCTCGGCAATGTACTAAAAAAAGAAAAAGAAAAAAAAATCAAAAGGGGGCCGCAGCCCCCGGTTCCGCCGCCTCCACCCGCCGCCTCCCCAAATTCACCCCGCCGGGCGCCCTCTCCTTCGCATCTGCACCCGCATCAGCTCCCCTACCATCGCCGGCCGCCGCGGAGCCGCCTTGGCTCCGCCGCCGCTGCCGCTCCCCGGGCTGCCTCCCTTGGACGAAGCCGAGGACTTGAGCCCGAGCGCCTTCTTCATCTTGCTGGCGGTAACGCGCTCCTCGGCCGCCTCCTCCAACTCCCGTGCCAGCTGCGCGCACCGCGGCCACGGCTGATATACTCGTACACGCACGCCGCCACGGGCGTCGCGGCGCGGCTCACCCCGGGGCAGGCGGCGCACGTCGCTGGGCAGCCTGGCGTGCTGGCCATGCATGCCGATGAGGCCCGCCACGTCCACACGACACACACCCCGGCGTTCCTCCACCTGAACCAGGCCGCCGGGCTCCTCCCCGCCGCATCCGGTGCCGCGTCGTCCGTCGTTGTGGGCGTGCTCGACACCGGGATCTACCCCATCGGCCGCGGCTCCTTTGCATCCGCCGTCGGGCTCGGCCCGCCGCCCTCGTCCTTCTCCGGCAGGTGCGTCTCCGCCAGCGCCTTCAACGCCTCCGCCTACTGCAACAACAAGCTCATCGGCGCCAAGTTCTTCTACAAGGGATATGAGGAGGCTCTCGGCCACGCCATGGATGAGACGAAGGAGTCCAAGTCGCCGCTGGACACCGAGGGCCACGGGACCCACACCGCCTCCACGGCTGCGGGGTCGCCGGTGGCGGGCGCTGGGTTCTTCGACTATGCACGCGGCCAGGCGGTGGGCATGGCCCCCGGTGCGCTCGTAGCAGCGTACAAGATCTGCTGGAATAACGGCTGCTACGACTCCGACATACTCGCGGCGTTTGACGAGGCTGTCGCCGACGGCGTCGACGTTATCTCCCTCTCCGTCGGCGACTGGAGAAGGGCCGGCGGCTCGGGAACGAGGTCGGGGTGGAGGGCAGTTGGGGAGGAGGCCGGTCGGGGAGGAGCTCGTCTGTGACACCGCTTGGCTCGAGGAGGGGATTGGGGAGATGCGGGGGCGGATTGGGGCGGGGCGGCGTCGGCGGAGCGAGGCGGACCCTGCCGGCGGCGGGTGGAGGCAGCGGAACCGGGAGCTACGGCCCCCTTTTTGATTTTTTTTCTTTTTATATTTTGAGTACATTGCCGAGGACTAAAAAGTAGAAGAGAAGAATATAAGGACGTATTTATAAAATATACGCCTACGTGGAACGGTTTGGACTAAATTTGCTTCACTTAAGCCACTTTATAGACCCAGATACACGTTTTCTGAGTTTTTGGATTAAGTTGCTACCACCTCTCAAGTTCTTGGACTACTGGTGCAATTTACTCTTTAGAGAATGTAAGAGTGCAGCCAAACTAATTTGCTTATTTGTTTAATTAATCCCTTTTATTTGTTCAGGTTTTGACAGAGGAGGAGAGTTCTCCGTTGGTTTGTTCTTCAGGATTTCGTCCACCAAATGAGGTAACTTTATCTTTTCATATTTGTTCATGACTAATTACGACATCCTAATTCAGTGACTTGTCCTGCCCTTCTAGATTGTTTGTTAAATAATATTTTTTTCATCTACCTGTTCAGTTGGTAAGCACTAATATAGCTTGTTGTCTTCCAGATGCAAAACCAACAGCAGTCATCATCGAAGCGACATATCGAACAGATAGAAAGTCAACCTTACTTGCACTTTCTCGATCAAGCAGAGCATGACACCATCCAGCAAAATCAACATAGTTCCCAATTCCCTCCCATTCATCAATGTACATCCACTTCACATCTATCAGATAATCCCCAGCAACAGCAGTCCTATTTATCTCCACATCTAGCTTGCTTGCAAGCTGGACATGGTCATCTTGGAGGACGCATGAATATTCTTGTGAGTGATCTTCATTTAGTATTGGCTAAGTTACATGGAAAATATAGTATCAAAACTTTCATGATGTTCCAGAAAAAAGGAACTTCCATCATGCACTTGGACTATAGTTTTGCTCACAAATAGCCATACTGGTGCGGATTTGTAAGTCATCCTGTCTGCGCTGTAATTTTTCAACAACTGAACAGAAACATCAATCTACTGCCCTCATTCTCTGCAACCAACAGCTGTTTTAGAAGTACAAATCAGGTGCACAGTTACTTCCTTAATTTCATTGTCTTGATGATATATTTTCTGTTTCAGCCAAGCAGCCCTGCAAAGTTTTGCGATGAATGTGGTTCCCCATATTTAAGGGCAACATCAAAGTTCTGCTCAGAATGTGGTACCAAGAGACTAGGGATTTGATTGGTGAGGATATTTGTTGCTCCCAGTAGCAAGTGTTCAATTCAACATATTTCAGTGGTTATGTAGATACTTTTTTAGATAGTGGTTGGTTAGAATGTGAATTTGATTGTTGTAAACTTGGGTGTTGAGCCAGCTGCTTCCATTCATAAATCATAAACAAATGGCAGCAAACTAGCAGCGGCTTTTCTTGGAGATATGAATTTGGAGTTGTTGTATGCAACCCATTCAGGTGTATATATATGTGTGTGTTTGTGTCTGTGTGTATATGTATATATGTTTTACTTTGGTGTCTTCCAAGTCTTAAAAAGGAATAATTGTTTCAGAGGATAGGCTAAAAAAAAGCAAAGAAGATTTGTTTGCATATTCAGCGCGTCAATTCTAGGATAGACTGGCAACCAAGGAGTAGTTGTTCATCTTACAGGAGGAGCAAAATTCAATGAATATATATGAATGAATGAATAGCCGCTGCACAATCAGGCAACACAGAAGAAATACTCCTGACAAATATTCCGCGGATGGTGTGTGGTAGCGGGCAGGTAGACACGAAGGAGCCGGTAGACGTCGTCGACCTGGGATTAGGCGGTAGTAGGCAGTGGTGACTGGTCTAGCGACGGAGAAAGAGGCAACCTCAAATACACTAAATTAGGCCAACCAAACTTGCTCTCTTTGATTGGTGATGAGATTTGTTGATCCTACTAGTAGATGTTCAGTCCTCGATTCGACATATTCCAGCCATTATGCAGATGTTTTGAAGTAGTGGTTTGTTAAAATGTAGATTTGATTGCACATGCCGACTGCTTCCATTCATAAGCAAATGGAAACAAATTAGCAGCAGTTTTCTTGGAGACAGGCATTTGGAGTTGTTGTATACGACTCACTCAGGTATCATATATCAATATATGTTTGTATTATTTTGGTGTGGTGTCTGGACCAACCTGGCAGGTTCTATTTGGGTGCCATGCTGCAGTTATCTAATAAACTCCTTTATTTTGATATGCAAGAGAAATAAACAGGTCTACACCGACATGACAGCAAGGCCTTGCTTAGTCGCTGCAGGCCTGCCACTACGCATCAAAATCCATTTGTTTAGCACATAATCCCTGATCTCATCGAAGGAATCCTGTTTGCAGTTGAATGTTCTTCTTCCAGGTAAATGTGACGTTGACATGAAAATTGTTCACATGGCTGTACGTTATAGCTGGAATTGATGGCATTTTTCATGCCAAAGTAAAAATGTTCTTTTGTTTTGTTTTTGTTGCCAAACTTGTTTTGCCATGCCATCCGTCCAAGCACATGTTGCTGTCCATTGCTGTTAGCTGTACACCCTGATTACAAAAATAGCCTGGCCAATTCTGCTCTCTTCTTTGTTCCTTGGCCCTCACAATCTTCTGAAATCTAACCAATGGCCCTGCCACGCTGAAGAGCCTCGTTGCATTCTTTGCTCACTTTCGATAACAGCAGTTCCTCAGGGGCTTGGGTCAAAAAGTTGCGACAGGTTTCTGTTCTTGGCACGTAAAGATGGCCTTACCAACCAGAATGAGAAGATTTCTGTCTGAATAGAATTGAGTTGAGGTGATCTGATCGATTAAAGGAAGGAGAAATTAGGTGAAAGTTCTTGACAGGGACAAATCCAAAGGCGCATTCTTTGATTTGGCTGGGAAAGTAGAGAGGGGAGGAAGGTGGTAGCCATTGAAGTGGTGGCATTTGCTGTCGCCGCCCTTGGCTCTCACCTTCCTCTTCCTCCTCCTCCTCCTCCTCCTCTTCCTCCCCCCATCCTTAAGTTAAGGTAATCAATCGATTAATCCAAGAGCAATTTATCAGTTATTTGTGTGCTTTATTTCTTCAAATAGTTATTTGTTTGTACCTCGTGTCAGATTTTATGTCTGCTTATTTTCAGCTTCAAGGGAGCTCTCTTGATCTGATTAGATGAATCTTTTCTGTCTTGTTTTAGCCATGTTGATTCCAAAATCCATCAGTAAATAGAGGAATCCGGTGTGATACAATGAATGTTTGAAGGTTTTCTTTCTGTTGAGTGTTAATTAGGGAAAGAATCTTTTTGCAAAATCAGCAAAAGGAAAGAATCCAGTAAAAACAAAGAATTCTGATATTCGTTGATCCTTGTATCGCCTAGCTGATTCTTGCATCGTTTTTGACCGAAATGAGGGTTTCTTTCCCCTAATTCCACTCAAAAGGAGCCAAATTTTCTCTCCGCGTGTTGATGAAAATTTCCATCTTTAGTTGTTTTTGAAGGGGGTGGCAACCTCCGTACAAGCCGGGATACATGGCGATGGTGCTGGACTCCTTCGTGAAGCGATGCACGGTGTCGCTGGAGGACTTTGCCGGGCAGGACACCTGCGCCGCCCTCGGCATCGGGGACGACGTGCGGGGCCTCCTGGCCACTCTCGCACGCATCAACGCCATTGTTTCCCATGAGGAGCAGAGAAGGGTCCTGAGCTCCAAAGTTGACACATGGGTGGCACAGGTGAAGGACGCCATGTACGAGGTCGACGACGTCCTCGACGTCTGCGCGGTCGAGGGCGGCAATATCCTCGCCGACGACCACCCGCCCACGCCGAAGGTGAGGTGCGCATTCATGTTCTCCTGCTTCAGGTATACAGGTCCCCAAAAGTTCCACCATGAGATTGGGTTCAAGATCAGGGACATCGATATCAGGCTGAGGGATATCGAGGATGAAATGCCCGCACTCCCTGCTGGATCAGCGTACTCTGATACAAAGAGGGATTGGTTCTGTAATAACATGTGCAAGAGCTGTCACGACGCCGTTAAGCCTCGTGCGGTAGGGACACAGGTCCAGAAGTCTGTGGGTGCCCTTGTGCCAAGGATGGTTAGAGAGGGCAAGAAGAAGGTGGATGTCTTCGCCATTGTCGGTGCCGTGGGAATTGGCAAGACGACACTTGCCAGGGAGATATACAGTGATGAGAGGATGACCGAAAACTTCCCGATCTGCGTGTGGGTGAAGATGTCCAAGGATCTTTCGGAGGTAGCTTTCTTGAAGAAAATCATCGCAGGTGCCGGTGCCAATGTTGGGGACACAGAGAACAAGAAGGAGCTCCTCAGCCTCCTAACTTCTGCTCTTTCAAAGAGGTTTCTCATTATCTTAGATGACTTGGACAGCCCGGGTATATGGGATGATCTGCTCAAAGATCCACTGGGAGATGGTGTGGCGAGAGGAAGAATACTGATCACAACACGGAATGAGGAAGTGGCGACAAGCATGAAGGCTATTGTCCACCGTGTTGACAAAATGGACGCAGAGAATAGCTGGGCATTATTGCACGAACAAGTTTTTCCAGAATGCAATTCAGAAGAGCTTGAAGCACTGGAGGATGTCGGGACTAAGATCGCAGAGAAATGTGAAGGCCATCCTCTAGCAATCAAGGTCATTGCAGGTGTCCTAAGGTCCAGAGGCACGAGCAAGTCTGAGTGGGAGATGGTCCTCAAAAGTGATGCTTGGTCCATGCGACCATTCCTTCAAGAAGTGCCACAAGCTCTGTACTTGAGTTATGTTGATCTGCCTTCTAAACTAAAGGAATGCTTCCTCCATTGCTCTCTCTATCCAGAAGAATGCCCTATTCGGCGCTTTGATCTTGTGCGGCATTGGATTGCTGAAGGCCTGGTAAATGCCAGAGATAACATGTTGCCGGAAGAATCTGCTGAAGAGTACTATGTAGAATTGATAAGCAGAAACTTGTTACAACCAGATCCTGATAATCTTGACCAGTGCTGGATAACTCATGATCTTCTCCGTTCACTAGCCCGGTTTCTGATAATAGATGAGAGTATCTTAATTGATGGCCAGCAGAGATCGAGCATGGCCCATTGTCCTCATTGTCAAAGCCTCGGCATCTCGCATTGTGTAACATGGAGAACAGCTTGGAGGATCCAATTTCCGTGAAGCAGCAGATGAGCCTAAGGTCACTGATGCTCTTCAACAGTCCAAATGTCAGAGTAATAGATGATCTTCTTCTCGAGTCAGCCCCATGCTTGCGTGTCTTGGATTTGAGCAAGACAGCAATAGAGGCCCTCCCAAAATCCATTGGCAAATTGCTACATTTGAGGTACCTCAATCTTGATGGAACTCAGGTCAGAGACATACCCTCTTCCGTTGGCTTTCTCATGAATTTGCAGACCTTGAGCCTTCAGGGTTGCCAAAGATTACAGAGACTTCCTTGGTCCATCAGTGCATTGCGGGAGCTTAGATGCCTTCGTCTCGAGGGAACTTCCTTGCGCTATGTACCAAAGGGTGTGGGTGAATTGAAGCATCTTAACCATCTATCTGGTCTAATCATTGGTCACGACAACAATGATCCTGAGGGTTGTGACTTAGATGACCTTAAGGCCTTAGCAGAATTGAGGTACCTTCATATAGAGAGACTTGATAAGGCTACTACTTCAGGAGCTGCTGCACTTGCAAACAAGCCATTCCTGAAGGTTCTACACCTCTTTGAGCAAGCACCATTAATTGAAGAACAACAACACGAGGAAGAACAGAAGAATCAGGAGAACCAAGAGAAAACAGAGAAAGAAGAGAAGGAAGGACATAAAGTAAACAATGGTCAATGCAGTGCAGATGAATCAACCAAGAAAATGAGTGAAAAGATATGGAATGAGCTCACCCCGCCCCAGAGCATCGAGAAGCTAGTAATCAAGAACTACAAAGGTCGAACGTTCCCAAACTGGATGACGGGTCCCAAACTAAGCACCTCCTTCCCCGGCCTTGTGTTCTTGGATATTGACAACTGCATGTCATGCACCGCACTCCCTGCACTTGGCCGCCTGAACCAGCTCCAGTCCCTGCAAATCTCAAATGCAGACTCAGTTATCTCCATTGGTTCTGAATTCCTTGGCACCACTGTACTGTCACAGCCACTTCGTTCCCCAAACTTGAGGTTTTAAAGCTAAGAAACATGAAGAAACTGGAAGACTGGTCTTTAACTGTGGAAGAGAGCCAGATATTGTTGCCTTGTCTTAAGTCACTGCACATACAGTTCTGCCCTAAACTTAAAGCTCTACCAGAAGGCCTAAAGCATGCTGCTCTGTGTGACCTTCGTGTCGAGGGTGCACATAGCCTAACAGAGATAAAGGACCTGCCAAAACTGTCCGATGAGCTCCATCTGAAAGATAACAGGGCGCTTCAGAGGATCTCCCACCTGCCCGTGCTTCGGTCTCTCACTGTTGACGACTGCTCAAAGCTGAAGCATGTGACGGGCCTTGACGCGCTGCAGCATCTCATACTTGTGTTTCCCCCATCCACAGAGACATTCTATTTCGAAGAGTTAGTCATCTTCTGGACTATTGCGTTCCCGCGGTGGCTGGAGCTGCTAATCCATAAGCGCAATGGCCTCCGTCGGTTCGAGCTGCAGTGCACACTCCCTTTACTCAGGAGCTGCCTGAATGGTGGTAAGAACTGGCACCTCGTGCAGCAGATCCCTGAGGTGCGCATCACGAGCAGTGATGGCAAGAGGTACATCCGGTACAACAAGGGCTGCCGCATCTACGAGACAATGCTCAGTCTGAAGAATGAAGCCTTTCTGAAAATCTTGGGTACAGTGTCTCTTTCGCCTCACAATGCTTCTCTATATTTTCATATTCGGTGATATGGTCTCACTACTTACAGAATTATTTAATGTTCTTTTCTTTTGCAGCCACTTTTTTTACTTGGTAGAGGGAGATCATCCCATCGCGATTTTTCAGGAGTTTGTGTTTATACTGCAGGAGTTGTGTCATTATCATCCAAGTGATATATAAACTGGAAATGGCATGATGATCCCTGAGAGGAGGGTTTGGTCTTTTGGTCTTTTTTCCTCCCTTTCCCTAAACTGAACATGTGTTTGATCCTTCACTAGGACTCAATGTGTGTAATTGTTTTCTGTTTTCCTGGTTGTGGTGATCTGTAAATTGTAAACATCGTGTGTGATGGATTTTGATGAGTGTAAAATATCGCCACTTGTGTACATGGATTTGTTTTTATGTCAGAATATCTTTTGTGATCTATATTTGAGTAATCGGTAAACTTATCTGTCCAAATTTTGTGATTATCTGGAATCGTATTCCCTCAATTTGGTGAATGCTTTGGATGGAGATGAGTACGATCTCTCTGAGCATGGTGTTCTGTTGAAGGAACAAAGAGTTCATGTATCTCTTTCTTTGATGCTTTTGAGTTTTCTTCTGTCGTTGAGCCCGGAAATGGTGCTGGGTCGGAGCTGTGAAACACCTTGTGGGTGAAGCATGCTCCAGGTTTTGTTTCATATCAGGTAGCCAGCAATTTGGCTCTGCACCAAGTTTAGTGGAAGCTTAATCCCAGTTAAAAAAAATTGATTGCTTTTGGTCATCATCTGAAAGTTCTTGGCCTAATGCAAATATCCTATGGCAAAAAGTTTACCTAATGCCCTACGTTCGGATGTCAGAGGAATCTTGAGTGATATGATGGTTTTCATGCCTTTCTTGCCTTCTATGTTTCTTCGGGATAACTTCTCCCAAGCAATGTGCTTTCTCCTCTGAGCTTAGTCTCCTCTATCTTCCATTTCCAGCTATGTCCACAGAAAAGAAATCTTTGTCCAGGGAGGGAAGTTTTGTGCCCTCTTCTATAAATTGTTGTTCATCAACACGCAGACAATCACACAACTTCACAACATTCTTTCTCATTTTCCTTTCCCAATATAGTTCTTGGACCTTCTCCACCCACTTTCACAAGCCTGGTAGCCTACCATGGACTCCAAGCTCAGCTTCAAGAGAATGGACAGCATCGCCGAGAGCATGCCCGATGCGCTACGGCAAAGCCGATACCAGATGAAGAAATGCTTCCAAAGGTACTGCAATCAAACTTGCAAAGTTATCATAGATGGATACGAAGGATTTGAATTTGCAACGACTGTATGTGCTGTAATAAGAGATATTGCTGCTATGCAAGCTTTGCCATCCTGAAACCTGAGACCAAAATGTTTCAGGTATGTATCAAAAGGTAGGAGGCTCTTGAAGAACCAGCAGCTCATGGAGGAGCTGGAGAAATCACTGGATGACAAAGTCGAGAAGGAAAAGCTTGTTGAAGGCTTTCTCGGTTACATTATTTGTTCGACGCAGGTTATTTCGCTTTAAAATCCTAATTCCTTCTGCAGCTAAAGTAAAGTTTGATATAATGGAGCTTACTATGTTCAGTGAACTTATGTTTGCAGGAAGCAGTAGTGCTACACCGTTCGTTGCATTCGCTGTCAGAATGAATCCTGGTATCTGGGAATACGTCAAAGTTCATTCCGAGGATCTGTCGGTCGAAGGAATTACATCATCGGAGTACCTGAAGTTCAAAGAGACCTTATATGATGAGAAATGGTACGCACTCACCAATCTAATATGATCTTCTACATGGATCATAAATTTAATTTGATGCCACCTAAGTAAAATTGTGAAACTGAAAAAATATGATCTGTTCATGTGAATTTCAGGGCCAAGGATGACAACTCACTGGAAGTTGATTTCGGAGCTCTTGACCTGTCAACACCTCATCTGACGCTGCCCTCATCCATAGGGAATGGGATGCAGTTTGTCTCCAAATTCCTGTCTTCAAAGCTGAGCGATAAGCCTGAAAGCATGAAGCCGTTGCTAGACTATTTGCTTGCCCTGAATTACCGTGGTGAGGTAAGGAGATCAACCATTCATATCGCAGAGCTTGTCAGAACATCAAAAGTAATCGATTGAACGAACTTATATATCCTTATGAACATGCAGAAGCTGATGGTTAATGACACAATCGACACGGTGAACAAGCTTCAGACAGCACTGCTCCTTGCAGAAGTTTTTGTTAGCGGGCTGCCAAAATACACACCATACTTGAAGTTTGAACAAAGGTGATCTACCTACTGCCATCTTAAGTATAAAATTCATGGTACAAAAATACGCAACTATGCCTAAGGTTTCTTTACAATGGTCTTTGCAGATTTCAGGAGTGGGGATTAGAGAAAGGATGGGGTGACACTGCTGAGAGGTGCAAGGAGACGCTGAATTGCCTTTCTGAAGTGCTCCAGGCACCAGATCCTATCAACATGGAAAAGTTCTTCAGCAGGTTCCATCCATATTCAACATCGTTGTCTTCTCTATTCATGGTTACTTTGGCCAAGAGAAGGTTCTTGGCTTGCCGGATACGGGTGGTCAGGTATGGATATCATCAGAGAGTAGGAGATGACTACAGCTCACAAATTATCATACTCTGAAAGCATGATTTATCTGTAACAGGTTGTCTACATCCTGGACAAGTCAGGTCCATGGAAGAGGAGCTGTTGCAAAGAATCAAGCAGCAGGGTTTGCATGTAACACCAAAGATTCTTGTGGTAAAACTCACTGCGCCATGATCCTAGCCATTCCTATTATGCCATCTGTAGAACTAGCTAAACTAATGGCTGCTATTGTCCGTAGTTAACAAGACTGATACCAGATTCCAAAGGCACAAAATGTAATGTGGAGCTCGAACCAGTTGAAAATACAAAACACTCACACATACTTCGTGTGCCATTCAAGACTGAAGATGGGAAGGATTTGCACCACTGGGTGTCCCGGTTTGATATTTACCCTTACCTAGAGAGATATGCCCAGGTTTGTCAGCTATGAATTCTCAAATTTCAGCACTTTTGCGAGTTAGTGATACTGAGTAAATTTTTACCCCAATGTAATTTCAGGATGCTTCTGCCAAAATTCTTGACATTTTAGAGGGCAAACCAGACTTGATCATCGGCAACTACACCGATGGCAACTTGGTGGCGTCCCTCATGTCGAGCAAACTAGGAGTCACTCAGGTAAAATAATGGCTAATAAAATAGGATCCTGCAAGATTTCTTTTGCCACCAACCACAATTTGGTATCCACCCCCAAATGATCTACCTGACAGGGAACAATTGCACACGCTCTCGAGAAAACGAAATATGAGGACTCAGATGTCAAGTGGAGAGAGCTGGACCAGAAGTACCACTTCTCTTGCCAATTCACTGCCGATATGTTTGCCATGAATACTACCGACTTTATCATCACAAGCACATACCAAGAAATTGCTGGAAGGTCAGTATACTGAATCTTTTTACTGTACTCTAACAACGCTCAAGTACTTATTCCTAGAAATTTCAAACATGAACATGTGACGCAGCAAAGAGAAGCCTGGTCAGTATGAACACCACCACGCATTCACAATGCCCGGGCTTTGCCGATTCGCGACGGGCATCAATGTCTTTGATCCAAAGTTCAACATTGCTGCACCTGGTGCCGATCAGTCTGTCTATTTCCCCTTCACACAGAAGCAGAAGCGGCTGACAGGTTTACACCCACAGATTGACGAGTTACTGTACAGTAAGGAGGATACTGATGAACACATGTAAGTCCCTCGGGAACACACATACTTTTCTTCGGTTAGACAAAGTTGCTAATTTTTGTGATGCTACCAAATCAGAGGATATCTGGCAGACAGAAACAAGCCAATCATATTCTCGATGGCAAGGCTGGACAAGGTGAAGAACATCACTGGACTAGTCGAGTGGTACGGCCAGAACAAGAAGCTCAGGGACCTTGTGAACCTCGTTGTCGTTGCGGGCCTCCTGAATGCTTCACAGTCCAAGGACCGAGAAGAGATAGACGAAATCAACAAGATGCACAATCTGATAGACAAGTACCAGCTGAAAGGACAGATACGCTGGATCAAGGCACAGACAGACCGTGTCCGTAATGGCGAACTGTACCGTTGCATTGCAGATACAAAGGGTGCATTTGTTCAGGTATACAACAACCTACATAGCTAATGTTTGGGAGTAATCAACAATTGCATAAAACTCAACTCTAGCCTTACAATGCCTATCTATGATTTCAGCCTGCGCTCTATGAAGCATTTGGGCTAACAGTCATCGAGGCGATGAACTGTGGGCTGCCAACCTTTGCGACAAATCAGGGAGGGCCAGCAGAGATCGTTGTCGATGGGGGTCTCGGGTTTCCACATAAACCCAATGAACGGCAGCGAGGCAGGCAACAAGATTGCAGACTTCTTCCAGAAGTGCAAGGAAGACCCAAGCTACTGGAACAAGATGTCCACTGCTGGACTTCAGCGCATCTATGAATGGTAGGCGCCAGCTCTGATCCTACCTCATGAATGGTAGGCACCAATCTTCACATAATTATCTGATCTGAAATTTTAACCATGCACTATACATGATGGCAGCTACACATGGAAGATATATGCAACTAGAGTGCTGAACATGGGATCAATGTATGGCTTCTGGAGGACTCTGAACAAGGAAGAGAGACAGGCCAAACAGCGATACCTGCAGATGTTCTACAATCTTCTGTTTAGGAACCTGGTGAGTTTAGGATCTGTAATGATGCAATGCCAAGATGGTAACAAAAGGAGGTCTGATCGATCATCCTTTTTTCAGGCAAAGACCGTCCGAGAGTAGGGGAGCAGGCTCCGAAAGCCGCAACCGCAACAGGCGTGGTGGCACCTAACGAGATCGTAGTAAGGCCAAAAGAAAGGCAAGTGTGCGCACTCTTACGAAATTTACTGAAGAAAGACCGGGGAAGCAACTGACTGACCCGTTTGTTGTTGGAATTTGGGTGCTGCAGAAAGCCGCAGAATCGTATTCAAAGGTGAGTGCTCTTCCATCCAGCAACCAACTTAAATCAACCCTGCGTACTAATCTTGAATGTTTCCCTGTGTGCTCAGGATCATGACCAGCATACCCGGCCCAAGCAGCCAACCTCTGATTAAACAGCTTCAGATGAACTGTGATTGTATTCTAGGCCAACATACTCCCGGCTGATTCATTCCATTGACACCAGTGTGTGATTGGTGTGGGATTTGTTTACATGTGTGATTTTATTGTGTTCATTGCTAATTGGAAATATGTAACAGATCAAAATTGCCCATGGCAACAAGTGATTATAATACAAGGATTGGAGATTCTTCTATGTGGAGAATCTGTTCGACTCGAAATTCATATTTCTACAAATTTAGCATGAGATCTGTACGACTTGTACATCTACTGCATGATTAAATGGACCAGATTCCAGTAAGCACCAACGTACAATGAAAGCAGAGAAGTAATGGCAGCCTCCTGACGGTTTTCTCAGCATAGAAGAAATACTACTTCTGCACTTTTAAGCCAGAAAGACACATTTGATCGCTGAGATTTTCAGCTGTGATAGCAGCGAAGAAAACAGAAGGTTTGCAATAAACGAATCCTACATAAATCATGGAACATCAGTGGGTGTAGAATATTTCAAGGGCCACAGGAATAAATAATTATATCCAGCCAAGGACATTTGTAAATCCAAATGCAAATATGACAATTAACCCACGCATTTGGGTGCGTTCGAGAATATGACAATTAACCAAGATGAAAAATAATTCTGAAATAGGTCCATATGAATAGAGGACAAATAGAGCCAAGGTAGTCCAGTTTTCATTATCAATGGGGATACAACCTGCAGAAAACGTAAAATAGAATGGAGTACCTAATGAAACCTGGTTCAGCATGAATGGCCTCACAAGTCAAAGCCACAACAGGACACATTGTAGCAGTCGCTGAATTCTTCCAACGATACAACGCAAAGAGCAAACGAGACATTGAGCCTCATTGGTCGAGCAGCACTAGATTCTAGAACATCAACAGTAGAACATGACCCTCTTCACGCTGTCCTTGAGCGCAGGAAGGGGCCTGACGGCCCACCGGCTGGCGGCACGGGTGCTGCGGGGACGTCGACGAGCCGGACTGTCCTCCACGTGCGCTTGCCATAGAGCCACTGTCGGAGCTATCTGGCTCCATGTAGAAACGGGCACGGAAAGGCAGCCAAATGAGCATAGTATGCGGAGGAACTGCAATGCAGGGAACAATAGACAACATTCTCTGTCAGAAATGTTGAGCTCAAACTTCAGCTCAACAGATTCCTGATCAAAATAGAACTTCCAGAATGTAACTTACCGATAGATACAGAACGCGTGCACCTTGCGTAACTGCAGAAGAGATGAAAGTTAGAGAGAATGTTCGTTTTTCAAGCAGCTGAGAAGAAACCAGGCAAGATGTGATGAGACTTACGTGTAGCAGAGGTTGTTAGTAAGGGTCTGCAATGCATCAGCAGTGAAGTTGTTTTCATCCCACAGGACATGATAATGAGCAGGACGGCTTGTGCCCTACAGTATGGAGATCGTTTGAACAATCGCCTATAGATGTTTAAATGAGAGGAATATGCAAGGTCTCATCATTTACCTTAATGCCAGCATGGCTGCACAGGAAGAAGTCAAACTCTGTAGGATGGCAGATCTTGGAGTCAACAACAGTACCTGCAAATGCAAAAAGAAAATCAAGGAGAGGCAATCAGATTAGAGATATAATCAGTAAAGGATATTGGCGAAGAGAAAGGAAGAAGCAAGCTGCAGAATAATGGCCTAACAATACTCACCAGGAAGTATGTTTCCGCTCCTGTCGACAGAGTTTTGGTCATTGTGGTTGTGTGCAAATAATCTGGTGTGGTGGCGCTTCTGAACCACGATGAATGTACACCTGAGGTTGGTAATTTGCTTCCAGCGATGCACACGCCTGAGGTAGCCAAAAAGGATTAGATGAAGTGGTAATTTTATCTGAAAATTAGGGTGAAATTGTTACCTTTCGTATGCATCAAGCTCATGCAGTAGAACTTGGTAAAACTGGCCTTCACTGACACCATCCCTGTGAAAGGCAACTACCTTTAGTCCCAACTCTCAAGTATATCACAAGCATGTTTTTTAATCAACTCTAGCCTAAACACCACAGAGAAAATCAGCAAGCAACACAAATAACCAACAAGTTTCTGTGCATGCGATTCCTCTTTTTTTCTTTCGTGAATGCTACAGACATTCTATTCCCATCAAAGAAAAATGCAAAATTTGTCCAGAATCAGCTTGATTCAGTCAAAAATCAAGACAGTCAGTCATTCCATTTACTCAAAACTGTCCGGGATTCAGTAGCCTGCTACTTGCCAGGAGTTCAGTGGCCAACCAGTTACCGCTGGTATTTGTCTTTAAGACTCCCTGCCAACCTTTATGATGTCCTTTTTTGAAGTACCTAAAGGGGTTAATAAAAAATTGGACTACTTTCGATCTCGATTTTACTGGCAGAATGATCAGCATAACGCAAATATGATTGGCTCGGTGGAGGTTTTGTGTCGCCTAAGGACCAAGGGGGCTTAGGTATTCAAACTTGGTTCTGCAGAATGTTGTTTATTGAACAGTGGCTCTTAAATTACTAAATGAAGATGGGACATGGCAGCAATTGTTGCACAACAAATACCTCCGAACGCAATCATTGGGTCATGTAACGAGTAAACCGGGTGACTCTCATTTCTGGACTGGCTTAATGAAGATCAAGCACCATTTTTGGCATTTTGTTGGTGTCCATAAGGTGCGGAATGGGAGTCAAATCAGATTTTAGGAGGATATATGGTTTGATAGTGAACTTTTGTGTTCGTATCCTCTTTTATATAATATAGTGAGACGAAAACATGCCACAGTAGCAGAAGTTCTGGGTTCGGCTCCACTTCATGTTTCATTCCGTCGTGGGCTTGAGGGCCCCAAGTTGGCTCAGTGGCATGAGATTGTCCGAAAGGTCGCCTTGGTGCAGTTATCTTCTGAACAAGATTCTTTCAGTTGGAGACTGCATAGTTCAGGCATGTTCTCCATACTCATGGGTGGCAGTTTAGTTGCAGGCTGTGCTTTAATTAATGGTTTATATCGCCTGGCTTGTGTAATGCATTCTTTCTGTGTCTCACGCTAATGGGCGTTTACGTTGTCAAACTCTGTAATATTTGGCTGTGTGTGCCTTTTGGGTGCAGAGGCTAGAGGTTCTACTCCATTTTCTAAAAAAAAATTTGTCTTTAAGAAACATTTGCCTCAAAGCATGAGTGAAATTTCTACAAGGGTGTGTACCTATAGAATATAATTCGCTGAGGCTTTTCTCCAGTTGATCTTTTGAAGGATATAAGAAGCTCTCTGCAAATGTGGGCCTCAGAACGTATAAGTTGTGCTGAAAAGTAGAAGGGCAGAAAGAGGGAGGGAGACTGGGGGATGGTGAGCGCATACCTGATCATGCCACCATGGATGGTTCCTCTCTGAGGATCATACGTGGCTTTATATAGATCCTCTATTAACTCTTGCCTATGAGATTGAGCAGAAACTAAGCCAGCATATTTCGTCACCTCAGGCCAATCTTGGGAGGCCACAACCTGCAGGGAGACAAATAATTGCAGATTAATGTTTTTTGAGCAAAATTGTCAGTTAATGTAGTCAAGAGCAATCACTAAACATAAAGTATTAGATTGTTCGACTTACTGCAGCAATTGAAGGGCTGCTGTCTTCACCAGGATGAGGATGGGTGACATCAGCGCCAAATATGATGGTAGGCCTGTCGGTGACCAAAGGAATGCGCCTTGACACTGCATCAGCCAGTACAGTGTTCCTTCCCCCAACCTTTGAAAACAAAAGATTGTGTTGGCTTCAACAGCTGAAGAAATGCATAAAAAGCAACAAGAAGCGAAATACTCGAGGACCAACCTTGACATTTATCTTCAGAGCAAGATTGCCAGGATCTGTTTGCTCATTTTAAACACCTGCTTCGTTAAACAGCACTGTGAAATTAACCCAAGGTCGATTTCGCATACACGCTTCAAATCACCTGATACCGGCAAAGGATGAGCATTTGGCTTGAACCTTGAGCCCAATAATGCAGCAATCAATATAAAAGAAACACCCAGGGTTGAAAAGTTTAGATACCATAAAGCGAGCCGTTGTTATCAGGAAGTATTCCAATAAGCAATTCGAGCTCCTTGCGCTGCTGATCCGAGTATGTTCATTGCATCATGAACCTGGCTTTCAAAGCTTGCTCCACTTGATCAGGACGTCACATATATAGGCGGAAGAACAGGCTCCAAAGCAAAGTCCTACAATTGCTTGTAATACTGTTAACTGTTGTGAAACAAGTACACACAAAACATAGCATGTACACTTTAGATGTTTTGGTATGTTGATGTGCAAGCTAAATCTGGAAGCATTTCAGGATACTTGCCATTCCTGAGGCTTGGCACATGCGAGCAAGTTCACGACAGAATCCAGTGGCAACACTCTCTGGCACATTTCGAGCGAAATTGACACAGAGTCCAGCTCCTGACTCTACCACCATTTACCATTTTCTAGATAAGGAAAATGAAAATGAGCAGTAAAGGCTTGAGATAAAGTAAATACAAGAACATATAATTTGATGTAAATGATACTTGGCCAAGATTATGTGGGCATTAATACAGCTATTTGATGTCAAATATATTACCACAGCCAAATTCAATATATAAAAAATGGTTGATAAAATAATAAGTTAACTAGCCACTAATTTTTTGTATTCAAACAGCAATCTTTGACTGCACCTTACGTAAAAAAGAACACGAGCACTCAAAGCAACTGTATTCTTCTGATTTAGTGCATTGGAAACTTAGTGTGAGACAGACAGATGATCAACATTTTTCTTTTGAGATCAGGCAGAAGAGCATCATCATCGAATGAGCTCATGTTTCCCGACAGAGCAGCTAATGCATACCATTTCATCACAAATATAGAACCAAGTTGGTTAAATATAGCCAATATAAATAATGCCAGCAAATATGACACGAAGTATTGTTACCTTGTTCATCATATTCCACTGACCAACTCTAGGCAAGCAATCCTTCTCTCTACCAGTCTCATTATACTTGAGCTGCATGAATAGAAACAAAATGGAAGGTGAGTTTAAATACGTTTGAGCGAATTGTGAGGTGTGTTTAATCGTAAATTTTCAGCCACACCCTCTCGTGTAACCATCAAAAAAATGCTCCATGCATTCAGAAAACAAGAGCACTGGCAGAGAATGACGAAGGGCACAAGAGAAAGAACTTCAAAAGACATAGTCTCAACACGAGTGAGGTTCCACCTACCCGAGGAGCAGGTAAAATCCGTGCCTCAAACTGATGCCAGGCGCTCACTGATCTTAATGCCAAACTCTTTTGCATAAGGATCATCATGGTAAGAGTTGTGATTCATCATCTGTGGACACAAACACATTGTGTTTTGCATAAGCATGTGAAGTTGGGCATACGAAATACGATGTTACACACACAAAAGAACTGGAGCAATAAATGCTATACCTGAATTATGTCACGTTCCCGATCATGTGGGCGCTGACATGTCTCCTCTAGAAGAGCTCTTATCTGACTCTGGTTCAGTCTCTTGGAGTATCTCTGTCCCTCCACTATTTTACAGACCTGAATAAATTCAGATATTTAAGCACATGTCAAAACAATGGAAATTGCAGGTTTTGGTGTCAAAAGTTGAAAAAGAAACAGAACAGTATTGTAGATCTTCACTACAAAAAAGTAAAAGAAGCAACTTTCACCACAAGGTTACCTCCATCGGAAGATAATTTGGACGCTGCTGATTACCTACTTGCAGACAGGGAAGGTAGGTGTGCTGGATGGCAAAGCCATATGTCTCCTGAAAATATTGTACAACAGACTTCACTGATGCCTCCCTTGATCAACAGGAAAACTGTTGCAAAAGAACATCATATTTTTAGGAAAAACCAGAATAGCACCATAGGGTTTCAATCTGCATGAATGAATTTAGAGGAAAAGAAAGGAAATCATAATAGTGCTGGAGAAAAAAAGGAAGCTCAATACCTTAGCTCACGAGTTGCCTGAGATGTTAAACCAGATATCCGATACTTCCGCGTATGTTGCCACGATGAGTAACTTCCACCTTCACTCCTCTTAAGGCCTTCTTGATCTAGGATGTACCACACAACATAGAAATTGCTTGCGAAATTAGTTAACAAAATGACAAATAGATATGCAAGAAATCACTCAGTACTAAGCAAAATAAATCATTAAAATAAGAGAATTTGGGAAACGGATGCACAAGCCAACAATTAATCAGTAGATTCATTGAAGAACCCAACACTTCTATCTTAAAACATGGTGCTGCATTCCATTGAAAACTAGCTCTTCCCAAGAAGTAAAAGGATAAATAATGAGTAAATTTTTTAGCTAAGTATACCTTGACACGTTCAGCATCTGAGAGGGGCCTCGAGTGGATGTCAGTGTTTAAAAGCTGTGCAACAAAATCGATGACAGGTAGTGGGCTCGAAGAAAGCTGTCGCCGACATATCTGAAAAGGCACAAAAGAAAGGAAAAGTATATTGAAGGAGAAGCGTTCAAGAAGAAAGAAAATATATATGAAGGAGCAGAGTATGAAATATCAAGTCAATCAAGCACACCAAGAAAGACATCTCTATCAAGAAAGTTCAAAGTAACAGAATTATGTGAATGCTTCCTACCATAAATTACAGTAACATCACATCTCAAAGTAGCTGGAATTCAAAGAACATCTACCAAAGCAGCGCAACAGCCGCACCAAGACCTTATGTTATCACTCATTATGCTAACTAGCTAGTTGAAAAGTGCATTTATATGTCAGTTATCCATCTTTAAGTCATTAGTGACAATTGCCTTTTCTATCAACAAGAAAGAGGATCATGTATATGAGTTAGCTCTGTAAACTTTCTGTATGAGGCCATATCAAAGCCTAAACTCACAACCCAGCTTTGCAAAGATCGGAGATGTGCTGCTAGCAGAAAGTTGGGTCACAGAATCAAACATTGACTCGGCAATGTGCATCATCTAATTGCATATCTATCACAAGAGTACTTGTGCTGCTTCTGTTTTTAATATAAAATTGGAGCGGGGTTTTCCCCTCGTTCAAAAAAATATATCTATCTGAAGGGTTTAGTTCTGAATGTTATGGCCAAAAGAAAAACATTTATGGAGATATGAAAATGCAGCATGTTTTATTTCTGACTACGTGGCTTCACGTCGTATTACATACATGATTCATAGATAAAGAGTGAGAGCATTACCGATATTTAGTGACAAGCCCATTTGAGTAGGACGATGCTCTGATAAAACCCACGCCAGCTTTCTAATCCTTCACCAAGGGATCGCCTCCTTCCCAGGTCAGACGAGAAGAAGGATCGACCATATGGTGCATATCTGTAACAATGGGGTAGGAAGCATCACTGTAAAAATGCTCTGGTACTATGTTAGAGGATACTTGGCTATTATCAAGCCATGGGCAACATATAGTACATACGAGAGATATCTATATGAGATGTACTCCTATACAACTCCTAATACATACAATCTCTAACAACAATTCCATTGATTTCACCTATCAGACGAGATTCAATCTACCTTGCAGTTGGTAGCTCACGCAGGACGATATCAAGAACTTGCAAAGCCTCTTGAGGAGCCTCTGCCTGCCTTCCAGCTAGAAATTGCTCAAGGCGGTGAAGATCAGCTCTTGCAGCAAACTTAATTACTACCTTAAAAGTTCTCTGACGCCTAGATCATAGAAAGGATAGTCAGAACTGTCAACACTAGTATGCTTCGCCCTACAACCAGAAAACCATGTTGATGAGAAGGCTTAAGGACAAACCTCTCCACACCAGAACCATCATCTTCCTCAAGTAAAGCGATGTGAAATTCTTTTGAAGTAAATGGCAATGGACCAGCCGTGTATAGGCTCTTCCTACCATCATAGGCCGGAAGCCGCCCTCCCAGATATGATGCCTTGTGCAGCTTCACCAACTCTTCCATCACAGCACGGTTACAGTCCGTGATGTAATCTCCGGGGTGATTGAAACCTGTGAACAAACCATACCATGGCAAAACTTTCAGAAGTTGACAACATAGAGTAGGTACAAGGAGAATGCATGCTGCCATGGGAAAACTAACATACATCATACTGATGAAGATCCTTGTCTGGCAGTTCAGCAAGGAAGTGATTTGCCTTCACCAAGCACCTGGTGCCGATACTTCCACTTCCCGGGCGGTGAGGAATTTATACGAACTTCTGGACACTGGAATTGTTTGGACAATCTCCTGGCTCGCGCTCAATTCACTCTGCGTGGACAAGACCTCGAGCTGCTCAGTGACCTCAAGAGCAAGAGCCCGTGGTGATGATGCACCCGGAGAGTCTCCTTCTGGTGAGGACATGTGAGCAGGCTCATGTGGAGCTTCTTCCATTGCTTGGCGCAGCTCGGGAGCTATTGCGGACGGGCCATCCCAAGCGTCCACGTCTACCGCCACCGTTGTAGTGTTGTGGCTGCACTTCCCTGTAGGGCTGTCCACGGCCCAAATACTCTGCAGCAGGACCAGTAGGACGCCATTGTTGCGTCACCATTGCGCCGCCACCGAGATTGAGGCGCAACTCCCTGCCCTGGTGATGGTAGTAGCCCTCTCCACGGCCACCTTGTGGTACTGCTGAGAATAGAGGCCACCCCGGCCACGGCCACCTCTTCCCTGACCCCCTCTCCCACCACCATCGTCACCAAACCCAGCAGTCTTGGTCTCTCGATCCCATGCCGAGGACGGTGAAACAATGCAGTTGACAAACTCAATGAACTGCCAAGAGAGTAAAGTTCACTTATTAGAATTTGATCATGACTATGGATTCTCCAGAAGCTTCATACACACATAAAACTGAGGCAGCCATGAACTGTAGAAATTTTACAGGTCGGTCATAACAAAGCAAAATAGAAATCCATAGCAAACTTGGTCTGTTTTAATGCTTTGACACAGTATCTGTAAGAAGCTAACTTTCAGCTTAGCTTACGAGAGTATATATGGTACCCAGACAGAGGATTATCTTGAGAGGACTTAAAATCATAGTCCGCACGACACTAAAACTAAATATGAATCAGCATGAACTATGAACATACTCACTTTCTCGATCAAATACTAAACAAAGTAAAATAAATAAATGGGAATTACGATTACCAGTCAAAGTTGTTAAATATATTCAAGAGTAAGTAAACTAGAGACAAATCATCACACATTAACAAAACAACTACAGGGTGCGATAACCAGGTTTGAGGGAGTACACCACAATAGGCGATGCATGAAAGCCCCTTCTGGTCTGGGAGACGGCAATGCCTCTTAAAAGGGAAGGAAATGTGATCAAGAGCAACATTTTGGATCAACAAAAGTATGATGCATGCTAAGTCGCAAATCAAACGTGAAAAACTAAACGACAGCGAAGGCTCGAAACATGTGAAGGTTACCGCAAGAACTTGTCCGGAAATAGAAGAAAGAAGGGTAAACACCTAACAGTAATAGGACTGTGCACACCCTGTACCGCAATATCATCTTTCTTACAGAGAAATGTGGAGCATTTCTGCATATTGATGCCAAAATGTATGAAGGAAGAAGGAATCAAGAACGCCTGCAGAACTTGGAAATATGGTAAATTGAAAGGACGCAGCTTTTTCCCACACACAACCACTCATAAACCGAGATTAAATAGGAAAATTGCAGCACGTAGAAAAGATGCGAAAATAGGTAGAAGTCTGCATGAACTTAATTCACAGACGCAGACCCAAACAAAACCGAAGGACAAAATAGAAAGAAAAGAAACACTTGACGAAGCACGCGCACATTTGAGTGTACCAGTCCGCTGTTGCATATCAAAAAACAGCGATTTCCAGGGGGAAAAGGACTTGTTTTTCATAATCGCGGGAACCAACTGAAAGAAAAAGGAGGGATCGAACAATCGATGCATTCTTCCAGACATAGGAGAGGGAATGTGACTCGCTATCACCTTGGCCATGAGGGAGATCGATTCAGCTTGCAACTACAAGACTCTCGCTGCTGTTTCAGAAAAGAACGGGATTGAGCCTGTGAATGTGATGAACTGATAGTCTGATATGGAGATGAGGGGAAAACGCCACGGAGATGACTATTTATGCGCTAGTATCCAGCAGCAGCAGCAGAGCTCACCAGACACCCACACACCGTGTCCTGTGTGGGTCTCATAGTCGCAGCCTACCGTCCTCTTGCCCTTTCTCGTGCCACGCTGCTAGTATTTGTAACTCTCGGTGGTTGGGTTTTTGGTGTTGGTTGCTTGTACTCTGAAGATATTTACTGTACCTTCAAAAAAGATATTTTGCTGTGTCCTCTCATGGTATTTTGTGTGCTGTAAATACATGCTGCCTTTGTTTAATCTATTATATATTAAAAGAAAAATATAATAATAAAGTCTAAAAAATCTAAAAAACAAACATCCGACCGTTAATCTAGTAGACTATTTTATTATTAGAAGACTACAACTGCATAGATCTTCATAACTGCACCTAAACAATCACAACCGGTAGATCTTCATAACTGCACCTAAACAGATCTCAGCCGATAGATCTTCATAACTACACTTAAACAGACCATAGCCGATAGATCTTCATAACCGTACCTAAATAGATCACATCCGATAGATCATATAACTGTACCTAAATAGACGGCTCAGTACAGGCCGACTCCGATTAAATTTTATTTCTCGTACTGATCTAATATCACAACGTACGGAAAAAATTAAAGATAACTAAGACATTGTTACACAATTCACACGTACAGATAAAAGATAACGATGATAAAAACGCTTGCATGCAATTAGTACTGGTCTAATATTACGCGTACAGGTAAACAATAAAGATAATTAACAGATCATACCCGATAGATCATTATAATTGTACCTAAATAGGCGGTCTTAGTATAGGCTGACTCGCGATTTGAACTTTTATTTCCCGTACTGATCTAATATCACACATATAGGTAAAAAATAAAGATAACTAAAAACGGTTTGTTGTGTAATTAGTACTGATCTAATATCACACTACAAGTAAAAAATAAAGATGATTAAAACGTTTCCCGCGCAATTAGTTACGCGTACAGGTAAACAATAAAGATAATTACAAACTTTTATTCTTATCGGCTGCAGCTGGCTTGCCGATGCAGCTCTGGCCGTGTCCTAAACAGCTCGGCTTGTCTACTCATGTCAGAGGAGGTCTTGGGGACGTGTTCGAGAGGCGCAGAGGTTCTGGCTTCGGTGTTCGGGAGCTATAGTGTCACTGGGAATTTGTTGGTACCGTGGGAGCTGTAACGCTTTGGATGATAGTGCCTGGCATGGCTTGGTCTCTCAACTGGGGGTGATGGGACGTGAGAAATCAGAGGTAGGCATTTGCTGGACATGCTAGTGTTCAGGAGCAGCTCGGTGCTCGGCTTTGGTGTCTGGATTGATGCTGTGAATTGCTGCTTTGCAAGCTAGGAGCTGGCAAGCTTGCTTTGTGAGGTGACACGAGCTAACAGGTGTTTTGGAATGCTGACAGGTGGGAGAACCAAGGGTGGGGCCCCCAGCTCATCGACATGCTTTGACTGAGGTTTCCTTGATACCTTACGTGACCGAAGGTTTTTGATGAAAGTGCTTGATGGGCGCCAACCGGGTTTTGAATGTACCATGCCCATGTTTTTGTATAATGGCATTCCTGGGATGGGAAGACTGCTGTGTAATTTATCGATAATTTGTGGAATTGAGAAACTATAGTTTACTGTATGATGCTCCTTTTATTTCCCGTGTCTCTTAATTATGTATACGGACATTGCTGTACCGGATATTATTATTTCATGTTCTATTCGTGTTAGAGATGTTTGCTAAGGTGTCCCACGTTTCTCTCGGAATTCATGGGTGGGTCGAGGAATGACAGGCTTTACGGCTAGGGTTTCGGGGGAATACAACCTATATAGGAGGGAAGATCGGGGAGTTTGGGGTTAGGGTTTTCCGCGTGCGGTAGAGGGAGGCAGGGGTATAGGTTTTGAGATATTATTTCTCTTATCTTGGTTTTGGATGAGTTGGTGGTGAGGTACCGTCGACACGGTGACGGATACGGTGCGTGCATTGCTTTAGGGTTTTAGGCGCGTATATAGTGCGTGTGTGCGGGTTCGTGTGTGCATTGGATGTATATTAAGGTTTAAACATGTCTAATTGATATGCGATTTTACCGGTAAGCGGGATTACGGAGATTGGGGTGTTACAGTACATGACTTTCCCGTAATTCTTGAGACTTAGGCTAACGGTATTCTCCATGCATACGACACAGCCTTTGTGTCCTTTGACCGTCTGACCGGAGGTGTTGCCGAGAGCGGAAAAGTCTTGGATTGTGCAGAACAGCATGGCCCGCAGAGTGAAGTATTCTCTTTTGTCCGCATCCCATACGTGCACTCCTGTGTTCCACAGTGTTTGTAGCTCATCCATCAACGGTTGGAGATACACGTCGATGTCGTTACCAGGTTGCTTAGGCCCTTCGATAAGTGTGGACATCATAATGTACTTCCGTTTCATACAAAGCCAGGGAGGTAGGTTGTACATACTGAGGAGTACGGGCCAGGTGCTGTGTCGGCTGCTCATGTTGCCAAATGGATTCATTCCGTCTGTACTGAGCGCGAACCTTACGTTCCTAGTTTCCGCACCGAATTGGGGATACTTCCTATCGATGTTCCTCCACTGGATTGCATCGGCAGGGTGTCTCAGCTTTCCATCGGTTGTCTTTCGCTCGTCCGCATGCCAGCGGAAAAGTTTTGCTTCCTTCGGGTTTGCAAACAAACGCTTCAGGCGCTGGATTACAGGCAGGTACCAAGCAACCTTCGCGGGAGTCCCCTTCGTCACCTCGACGAATTCCTCAGCTCCTTCTACTCCAATTTTACCCTTGTACCGAGAAGCCTTGCACACAAGGCACGAATGTAGCTTCGCAAACTCTTTCCGGTATAGCATACAGTCGTTCTGACATGCATGTATCTTTTCAACTTGCAGTCCTAAGGGACAAAGCAACTTCTTCGCTCTGTACGTGTTGATGGGTAACTCATTCCCCTCCGGAAGCATGTCACTTAGAAGGCCCAACAACTCGTTGAAGCTCTTGTCGGACCAGCTGTTGCTCGCCTTCAGCTTCAATAGTTCAAGCACGGCATATAACAAAGTGAACTTAGCCTTGCATCCTGCGAAAAGCGGTTTCTCCGATGCCCCCATCAAGCCTACGAATTGCTGGTACTCTCTGTCGGTTTCGTGCCCTTCGAAATCACGCAGCATCTGTTCCAGCTCAGGCATCGACTCCGGATCATCGAACATCTCATGTTCTGAATGACAAGGGATATCAATTGGGATATCGGTTGCTATATCATCGGCGAAAATATCATCATCCGATACTACGGCTTGATCTTCACCGTGCTTGGTCCAAGTTGAATACCCTTCCGTAAAACATCTCTTGAAGATGTGGTACTCAATATGATGGAGCTCAAATATCCTTACGTTACAACAGTCTAGGCATGGACAGTACGTGTCACCTCTACCCTGTCTCAACATGTCCGCCTCGGCAGCTTCCATAAATGATCTCACTCCATCTCTATACGCCTCTGTGTTGCGAGCTCCGTACATCCACGATCGATCCATCTAAGCCGTGCATATGGAAATATGAAATTTTAATTAAATTTATTAAGTGCACCGACTTCGTGAGATGAGTTTAACACATTAATTACTGACATAATCGAATTGTACAAATAATTACTAACATAACTAACTACTATAACTAAATAGCCATACTAATTGCTAATATAACTAACATATACGTGTCGACTCTCTTCATTTACTAACGTATAACTAACATATTACCACTTTTTCTTCCGTATAAAAATTAAATACGCCACAAAAAATTTCCATCGTTTTTTTTCCTTTTTACCAACAAATTATAGAATTGTTTCATAATTTGCATACCTTATCAACAAATTTAAATGCATTCAAACATACAAATAACTCAAACATCTCATTCAATCAAATTATTATCATACAATTGAATCTTCTCAACTAATGTTCAAGAAAAGAGCACAATCAACAAAAAATTATTGGATGAAATGACTCAGAAACTAAACACCAACCTTTCTTAATCAACAAGGAAGTTCTTCTCCAACTTCTCTACCAAATGTAGCTTCTCCACTGAAAATCCACAGCAAATCGCTCCAAAATTCGCCAGCACTTCGCCACATTTAAGAGATGGTCGTCTGTCTGCTCGCGCAGTGCGATAAATACTGTGAATCATATTGGAGGCGGTTAAATTCAAACAACCGCCTCGTATATCGACTAAATCGAGGCGGTTATATAGCGGCAACCGCCTCGGATATGTACTCGCTTATCCGAGGCGGTTCCCAATATATAACCGCCTCCTATAACGTCGATATAAGAGGCGGTCATAAACAGTCAACCGCCTCGGATAATATTGGAGGCGGTTGCTTATTTATAACCGCCTCCAATGTGGGAGTTATCCGTGGCGGTTGCTCATGGAATCGTTATCCGAGGCGCTAAATTCGTGCTAACCGCTTCTGACATTGGTTTTTCGTGGCAGTTTTCCTAAACCGCCTCGGATATGGCGCCACGGTTAGACCATTCTGTAGTAGTGATATTACGCGTATAGGTAAACAATAAAGATAATTAAACAGATCATACCCGATAGATCATCATAATTGTACCTAAATAGGCGGCTTAGTATAGGTTGACTCACGATTTGAACTTTTATTTCCCGTACTGATCTAATATCACACTTACAGGTAAAAAAATAAAGATGATTAAAAACGTTTTCCGCGCAATTAGTTACGCGTATAGGTAAAACAATAAAGATAATTAAACTTTTATTTCTTATTATAACTGTACCTAAATAGACGGCTCAATACAACGACTAGATCACCATAATTGTACCTAAATAGATCCAATAGATCATCATAATTAAACATCCGATATATCATTATAATTGTATCTAAATAGACAACTCAGTATAATGACTAGCAGGCCAATTCACGATTTGAACTTTTATTTCCTGTACGGATCTAATATCACGCATACAGATAAAAAGTAAAGATAATTAAAAACGTTTCTGGCGTAATTGTGCGGGACACTGAGCTAGTTATATAAAAAACATTATAAAAATATCTATATGAGATAATAATTTTTACATAGTACGGGTGGCGAAAGAGTGGTAGCTAAGTCAAAAATGTTTTTGCTCTATTTTGCAAGTGTTTAGCTCCCATTTCAAAACAACCCGCCAGTCACCGCTTAAATCCCTTAACTTTCATAATAAAAACCACTCAACATCAACATCATGTTAGTGCATTAACAATCTTCCTGATAAAGTTTAATAAACCAATCAATAATAGGATGTAGTACTTTTCTATCTCTGTCTCCACAACGGAGGAAAACCATTGAATGAAGAGCCTTTTGATTTTGCAGTGTATCTATACGTTTTTTAAGGCATCTTCAATAATAGAAAAGACAGTCTTTTCTTAATCCATTTATATCACTTTTTAGTGAAGGAAATGCAAGATTTTTTCTCTTCACTCTCTTCTTCTACATTAACAAAAACATTATGTAATATGAGTAAGAAAAAACTAAAATCACGCTATTGAAGAGGTCATTACCTTTAGGCCGAGGCGGCCGTATCCCAACTATTAAACTTAGACCGGTCCTCATGGTACGGCAGACGCAGCTGCTCAACAGTAGCATTAGTGCTGGATAGTGGGTCCCACAAAGTACAAGTCTGGGATGGTCATAGTCCTGGACACAGACCAGTCCTATGGGAGAGGTCTGACATGGACACATGCTACGTGGCACACCCTCTACGCCCTGAATGAATAAACTGCACCCTGCAAAAGTCGGTGATCTTGACTCCTGGCTACCTTTCTCGCTAGCTGCCCTTGTGAATTGTGATCGTCCTGGCAACAAAAACTGCAACTTGATGATGTGTGATTGTATTTGGGTTGCAATATACCGGGTGATGTATTTTCATGTGTCAAAACTCAAAAGAGCTGTGAGCCAGCGAAAGTAAGAGGATGCGGGAGAATGGAGGGATCATTGAACTCAGTCACAGCTGGAGTACGTAGCAGCACTATCCGAAATTCCGAACGGAGCTCACTTCAATCTCTCGATCAATAATGCAGCGGCCAGCAGGAGCCTGGCCTGCGTGCTCGCCTTTCTAGCTTTTCTCTTCCTCGATCCCTTTCTCTTTGCTGAGCTTCATCCAATGGGTAACACAAAGAAGATCAAGAGAGTGCATGCACGCCCAGAGAATTAATTCTGGAAAAAAGAAACAGTAACTGTAGCAGTCGTTTACTCTTTAACTACTAACTATATATGCAAGATTAACCATGCATGACAGTATTCACTCACATAGCTTTGTAATCTAACCAATCAAAATTGGAGCAAACAGGATAGCTGAGATACCAAACTGAAAGCTCATATAGTATAATTGAGTGCAACAAGCTGCAACCTGGCACGCTAGCAAGCAAGAGACGCGATCTTTAATATCCATGTCGCTTTATTTGTTTGGGACCTTTGTAAGTCAACCGGAATAAAGAAAACTGCAAAGTTGTGATCGATGCAGTTAAGTGAAAGAAAAAGGATGGCATGCATGCATGCATGGCAGCCTCGTAATAATCGAGAATTAGGTTCCTAAAAACACGTGTCTAACTGCAATGCTTTCCTACGACGACAGCGAGGATCTTTTCAGTTTTCAGACCACGCCTTTCGCGTTCAAAGTTAAGTATGATCGAGTCAGTCAACTAAAGTCAAGCTCAGATTTTCAAAGACAGGTTGGGATATAGTACACGTCATGTGACATACGTTTGCTCACTTGTCCAGGACGCGTACGTCGTGTGTGTACGCCAATAATGTTTTGTACTATCTGTCAAATGCATGGCTAACATATACGCAGCACCACTTCATATACATAACACATCAAGCAAAAATGGTTAAGCCACTCAAGTATTCTAAAGGTTGTACTTCTTTGTGTGCACAGTTGAGTAAAACATACTTGAAAAGGTATTTGCGATGTTCTTCAGATTCTAGAAGTGTCTATATATGTGCCTGAAATATGACCTCGAAGCAAGTGAGGAATATCTTTCTTCATATATACAGATGATATTTTCGATTGACAGTTGTCTTACTTTGTTTTCTTTGTATTCGATGGCATGCATGGTTTATTCGACAAAATCATTAATTATCGAATTGAGACTTAACAGCGATACCTGTGCAGCGCAGAAAGATTATTCCGGCCATCAATTATAGCCCAGTAGAAACCCTTCTATGCAGCTTCTGAACAAATTTCTGCGAAATTTCAACTCAGAATGTCATAATCAAACCACTAGAATCTGATTTTTTGTAGTACCTGGAACAGAACAATCCACGGACCGCTTGTGCACACATATCTCATTACCTGAGCTGACAGCCTATGAGGAGAAAAAGTCCAAAACCACATGGTTAATTATGACCATGACCTCTGTTGGACAAAATTATTCTTCGCAGGTGTAACCTTCTAGTCCGGTACTCCGGTGTCTAGTCAAAAGTCAAAACTGCATCTGTTCATGATATCTTGGTCATAATCGCGAGATCAAAACTTTTGATGCATCATGTCCTGTGGCGTGTCATATATAGAGGGGACCAAACCAATCAAACTTCATTGCATATTTGAGTTGGAGCAGCTTTTAGCTTTTGCTTACATTTTAATAACTTCTTTGTTTCGACATTGTCCTGTGAATGAAAGCCCATTACATCGAAAGACTATCCATTTGGTATGTTGATGAATCGACGGTCATGTTTCTGATGTGTTTGTTATTCGTAACGCGTGCGTTATCTTAAGCTATCTACCATAGAGGATCAAGATGCACGGGAGAAAAAGCACCAGCAACTTAGGAGCGAGCAAAGTGCTATCCGACTTGCACAACACAAGCACCTCATTGTAATATCGGATCACATATATTGATTGTTATGAAAAAGCATCAGAGTAGTTAAATTCAGAAACACAAAATTATTTCGTCGGAGGAAGTTGTAAATGCTACATGAACAAAAGAAATGGGGAAAGGGAGGGACACTCCATTGGAATTACTCGCAAGGTTCTGAAAGGCCCAAGCACTTGTTAGAGTGATGGGCCTACTTGGGCTGCTGTATTAGACCCATGAGCCCATAGAAAACATTTTATCATTATTTAGTTCAGACCCTGCTAACTTCAGAACGGACTAAAATCTCTCTTTATTTATTTATTATTTTTTAGATCATTTGGAAGTTGTTCTATTTAGTAACAAGAATATGAATTATTTCGTGCTAAACTAGAAATTGATATCTGATCAACAGAGTGCCATGCAAAGAGAGCTTATCATGGCAGGATATTCCTTTTTGGCCAAAAACCATGAGCCATGAGGTGGGCATAGCCTTCTCTTCTTCCATTGGCTGATGGCTCTCCGGCTCCCGCATGCACCTCCCTGGCCACAGGTAACTCTCACACTTTCAGGGAAATATAGGTGAAAAAATAGCCATTAAAAAAATAAATTAGTTGCAAGATTTGAACAAAATATTGGTGAGTAGAATATAGGAAGCGAGATTTGGAAAGTTAGTTGGAGTATGCAAAAAAATAGAGTGAGAATGTTTTAGTGAGGCTCCTTATGAAAATATAAAGAATGAGATTTGGCAATTCTGAGGGAATTGCTCTGACAAGTACGTGAGCAGCTAGCTGAGCTGCCAGGAAACTGGTTCCATTCAGCAACTTCATAAATGCAAGAGGAGAAAGGGAACATCATAGCAGCCCTATGTGAACAGAATCAAACAGATTTGCACGTTTCCTACTAGGTTTTTTTGAAAGAGTTTCCTACTAGGTTTTGGTCAAGTTCTAAAACTGCAATAAATAAAATTTCATTAGAAGGAATAGTATCTGTGAGTTTTTTTTTCATGTTTCCTGACACAGAACTAAAAATCTGCATCGTACGTTCTCATGCACTGGATTTCAACAGCTGCGGAGGCTACACAAGTCAGAGGCGAACTCAAAGTCCTACACGTTTTCGTTTAGTTACTCCTTTTCTTTTGCTCGTCTTTTTAGCTCCACCACGCATTGCAACAGCTATGCTGCTGCTAGTGCTAGTGCTAGGACAACTGACACCCACAAAGAGAGGGGACACGCTTCTATTGCCTCTTGCCTTCACCAAACTTAATTCCAACCACATATCTCACCTCACAGGCTCACGCCCATCCCCCATGCGTGATTATTTTTTCCGACGAACCCATGCATGAATATGAAAATCAAGAGGTTGGTTCATTATATGCTTGGTGATAGGCCTGCTCAACTTACATGGTTACGTACATATACGTTGAGCTTGCATTGTCTAAAACTGTAAAACACCTAGCTGGCTTGCAACAGTAACACTCACAAAACAATGCAACATTTTGATTCTCCTTGCAGATCAAAATCACAGTTTCTCAGACAAGATAAAAGCAGGTAAGCTAAGGCCATGCAGGAAAATTCAGTACATAAGTTGCTACACAACAAGATGAAAAAACAAAATAGCATGGCATGTTTAATTGCTGAGGCTATGCAAGCCAGGAAACAAAAGTGTCAGTTTCTGCAAGGCAGGAAATGCATGCCATGTCACTGGGGTGGGGGGGGACCACTGCCACGTAGGCAGCCCCAGCAAGGATGCATCCGGCCCTTTCCAGGTGTCACCAATGAGCGCCCTCCAAGGCACGCACCCTCAGCACTCCCATGAGATAACCCTATCCTCACTCCCTCTGGCCCGTCTCTTCTCCACGTCTCTCTCTCTCCCTCTTTCTCTTTCCCTCTCAAGGAAGATCCTCCTCTCCCTCTCCAGAGCAGAGCTTACACACAAACCAAGTAACCAGACACTACACACAGACACAAAATTTTGTCCTAGCATGCCATGATGCAACCTTAGTAGCATATGCATTTATATGCACCACATACATGGTACTATATGTATGTGCACATGTAGGATCTAGCCGTCCATGTGTGCAAGCCTTTTGTTTGATGGTGATTTGGTCATTTGGTGCATGCCGCAGGTGCAGGCATATGCTGTGAGCTAGGAGGAGAGGGGTGAAGCAAAGTAGGTGGTGGTGTTGAACTGTTGATAAGAGGTGAGTGGCCTAAGCCGTTTGCTTCTAGCTAGTCTCCAGCACATTCTCATGGAACCTTTTCTTATGCCCAAACATAATTCTGTGCCATTACATACTTGTGTAGTATATATGCAGACGCACACGGCAAAAACCACTGGTCGGTAGTGCAGCCAGCACTCAGACTCGGTGTTTCCAAGAGTACTTTTTTTAGTTTTTGGCTCATCCCAGAGTGGTGAATTCGTCATACATAAATACCTGAATTCTCTTGCAGGAGAGGGAGAGAGAGAGAGAGAGAGCTCTGCACTTCTGCAGCAACGCTCTGGTGATTTGGGTTAATCTTGCAGCCAGGCACCAAATTCATGGCCACCACCGTCACGCTTCTCGGAGCAGCGTCCCTTGGCCTCTCCGGTGACGCCGGCCGAGACAGTGGTGGTGCCAGCCACCATGTTAGCTTCCAGTGCTCTTGCCTACCCAAGAAGAGGCAGCCACTGCCACGGCGGTGGATCCTCTGCTCGCTCAAGTACGCCTGCCTCGGCGGCGTCGAGCCCGGGGAGGCAGCAGCTACCCGGACAACCTCCCCGGTTTACTCCAGCCTGACAGTGAGCCCCGCAGGAGAGGCCGTCATCTCGTCGGAGCAGAAGGTGTACGACGTGGTGCTGAAGCAGGCCGCATTGCTGAAACGGCAGCTGCGCCCGCAGCAGACTCCGCCTGCTCTTGGCGTCAGGCCCAGGGAGCTGGAGGTGCCGCGCGATGGCTCAAGGAGGCCTACGGCCGCTGCGGCGAGATCTGCGAGGAGTACGCCAAGACCTTCTACCTTGGTACGTCCAATCAAGTGCTCCTACTCTGTCTTGAGCCATGGTGGCAGCTTCAGCTACATGAGGTCGATGTTCTTCTCATCATGGAGTTCATTCATGTGAGTCTTCATGTCTGATCATGGCAGGAACTATGCTGATGACGGAGGAGCGGCGGCGCGCCATATGGGCCATCTATGGTATCTGAAAATTCACCATGTCTTCCTCCACTGTTCCATTGCTTCCCTAGTATGTGTCGTAAAA
The DNA here is from genome assembly GCA_019208055.1 of Stipa capillata. Lineage (NCBI taxonomy): Eukaryota > Viridiplantae > Streptophyta > Magnoliopsida > Poales > Poaceae > Stipa > Stipa capillata. The sequence goes on from JAGXJF010005906.1 coordinate 78,589, forward strand.
TTCAGTAAGGTAACTCAAAATGGAGCTGGCTAGTTTATTTTTCTTCAAATCATCGCACATGCCACGTTTTATATGAGTTGCAGATCCTCTAGTAAAATGCTATTTAACAGCAACTTGCAAGAATCTTTTGACACCTCAGACAAACACTCCCAAAGAAAATTGGCCAACTTCTCAAGTAATGGTGTGAATAGTTCTCTATGGGAATTGTAACGAATAGAAACATTGCAGAACTTGCATGCTTTGCATTTATAGATATGTGGTCGGTGAAGAATAAAGGGCGCCCTATTATATTTTTACACACTATCATCTCTGGAAGCACCAAATTAGGCTTTCAGTAGGCTAAATGGCTCCAGTACTTTGAAACAGTGTAAAAAAAAGTTGCGAGAACATATTCTTTCAATTACTTAATTGAAGGAATATGAATCTGGGGTACTGTCAATTTTGAAATGAGATACTTCAGACATCACTGCAAAAATCTGATTTACAGTATCTGTGCAGTGTGGTGCAGGAGGACAGATGAGCTTGTGGATGGGCCAAATGCCTCGCATATCACACCGCAAGCACTGGACCGGTGGGAGAAGAGGCTGGAGGATCTCTTCACAGGACGCCTTACGACATGCTTGATGCTGCTCTCTCTGATACCATCACCAAGTTCCCTATAGATATTCAGGTACTAGCTGATGTATCTGCACTGCATATCGCAATATCTTGTCACTCCAAATTATATGATGCTGTTAGACTACAGTGGTTGATATTCCCTGTTAGTATTAGATTTCCTAGACTTCACAATCTTAGTGCAAGAGGACTAGCCTGCTAAGTTGACGTGTAAGTTAGGCCTGCTAAGTTGACGTGTAAGTCTCTGATTCTATTATTAAGTTCTATGAACTTTTATCACATTGTAGTGGGCTACTCCAGTTGACTAGACTGGGGGAATCATTTGGTCAAAGATATTTAATCAAAGGGGAGAAATGATAAGGACTTTTGAGAATAAATTGTTGCTAGCACAGCCCTGAAAGCCCCCCGAGAAAAGGAGGTGGAGGCAATAATTCTATCGAATTGTATGATCTAGAAGGAAAAAAAGAATCAGGGAATTTTCAAATAATTTTAAACCTGAAAATACATTATAAGAACGCTCTTGGTCTCTTGGTTAGTAGTTGCAAACTATATCTTGCATGCCGATATTCTAAAAATGGCTAACTCTTATGCAACACACATATGCCAGCCTTTCAAGGACATGATCGACGGGATGCGGACGGACCTCAAAAAGGCGAGATATAAAAACTTCGACGAGCTCTACATGTACTGCTACTATGTTGCAGGAACTGTCGGGCTAATGAGTGTTCCTGTGATGGGTATCGCGCCTGAGTCCAAGGCAACAACTGAGAGCGTGTATGGTGCTGCTTTGGCTCTCGGAATTGCAAATCAGCTCACGAACATACTCAGGGATGTCGGAGAAGAGTAAGTCTCTACCGGTGCAATAGTTTTCCCTTTACAGATTCTATCTAGAACAATCAGAATGTGAGCATATAAAAATAGCACGATCCTGAATATTTGTGTGTTTCGAATATTTTGCAGTGCAAGAAGAGGAAGGATATATTTACCACAAGATGAACTCGCAGAGGCGGGACTCTCTGATGAGGACATCTTCAATGGAGTTGTCACTGACAAATGGAGAAATTTCATGAAGAGACAGATTAAGAGGGCCAGGATGTTTTTTGAGGAGGCAGAAAGAGGGGTGACTGAGCTCACGAAGGAAAGCCGGTGGCCGGTAAGCGCTACGACTCTTACAGGGAACAGAACTATATCATTCTTACTGCTTAGTAGTAGAGTAATATGGTTTTCCCTGTTCCGTTGCAGGTTTGGGCCTCTCTATTGTTGTACCGGCAAATCCTCGACGAGATTGAAGCAAACGACTACAACAATTTCACAAGGAGGGCCTATGTTGGAAAGGGGAAGAAAGTGTTAGCACTTCCTGTCGCGTACGGGAGATCGCTACTACTACCGTGTTCATTGAGAAATAGCCAGACCTAGAAGAAACACAAGCGAAGATGATCAGGTTAGGCTAGATAGAAATAGGGCGATGTCGTAACATCTGCCTTTCAGCCCCTCCTCCAGTTAGACAATGCAGTAAACCTCGGTCCATTCTCATTCGTATTAAGTGTTGGGAGAAGGGAGAAAACACTGCCGCCAACCTAGATGAAGATCACATTTTGCATGTATATTATTCTTAGAACATATGCTTTGGAGACGGAACAACATGTATACTGGTAATCAATCCCAGATTTGGGGGAAACAAATTGATCTTCTGTAATTGTACAGATTCAAGGAATGATTTGTCTGTGAAACTGAGAACACGAGGGCATGAGGGAGACTAATGGTGCAAGAAGCTTGAAGAATTAACAGTGGTCACATCTTTATTTTCCCTTTCCTAAGTATTGTGTAGGCATGAAGGATTCTAGTGAGGTTCATGATAAAACGTCAATTTCCTGATTTCCGCCATTCTGGAAATAATGTCAACGAAATGATATATGCTGAAATGAGAGGCGTCGGAGGAGAAACGTGACCTTGGAAGATACACAAAAAGAAAGGGGACACGTTGTGTAACCCCGCAATTGGATGTTAAACATTTGTAACACAAGTCAATTCCAGATTTTACGGTTATAGCACTTACTGTGGATATCAATGTCAGATGCTAGGCCGCTCATAACTTGCTTTGATCTATCTCATTCTCACCACCATACATAGGTATCTACTACCCTGGAATTAATCGTGCTTGCAATATCTAGGTGGTAAACTGATGTTGGTCTCAGCTACCACTAATTAACCAATTAAAGGGAGGAGAGAAGACGAACAGACAAATAGTAAACACCCAGTGACAGAGCACTGGAGCTAGAATCGGTTGATGAAGTAGGGAAAAGGAACAGGTCGCGCGTCCGTGGAAGGAACGGAGGCGAGATAGCAGAACAAACCTTTCCTCTGGAGTGAGTCTCGAGTCCGCCGACGCGCGCACGCGGCGGTGGACGTTGATCGTGCGCGGAGGTCGGCGTCGTGCGAGCCCGTTCCACCACACTCTGCGGCACGGCGACGGCGAACACGAGGAGGCGGCGATCGCAGCGGCGGCATTAGCTGCAGGAGACCAGTTGGCGGTCTCTCCCTCCGTCCGTTTGGAGTGAAAGAAAGGCTTTGTTGGGCCTCATTGACATGCTCAACGATTGGGCCTGATCTTCTTCTCAACAATTGCGCAGGAATAGGAATATTTCCATTACTTTCCCTTTAAAAAAAGAATATTTCTATTACTAGTTTTACAAAAATTACACACTTATTTATCACCATCTCAGAGCAAAACTACACTTCTATGATGCGACAACCGTGGCGACACAATCTCTCTTGTCACAGCTTCAGAAATTAGCATATAAGTTACCTTTTCCTGTCGTCGATGGTAGGGCCACGAATGTCAGTTCCCAAAATAGTCTTGTGTTTTTCAAACTTAATAGTATAGAGAAATTTACTCTTGATTTTTCCTTCAGAAAATGGACCGATACATATAAAAATCTTGCATCTCAACATGCCTTAGGGCCTTTCTGTAACCTGAGAACTCGAAACGAGGAATATAAAAAATATAAAAATTAAATGAATAACAGAAAATAAAAATATATATTATTATATATCAAATTTTATAACAGGTAGATCAAAAAAGATAGGCTAAAAATCTATTATATATTAAATTAGAATATAAAAAAATAGAAATAGGCAAGAAATTTTTTAAAAGCAAAACATCCGACAGTTAGTCTGGTGGACTCTTTTATTATTAGTGGACCACAATCGATAGCTCTTCATAACTGCACTAAATAGATCACAGCTGATAGATCTTCATAAGGGTACTTTAACATATCACAGTGATAGATCTTCATAATGTACCTAAACAGATCACAGCCGATAGAGTTAAAAACATAAGATAATTAAAAACATTTCTCGTGTAATTGTGCAGGACACCATGCTAGTTTCATTGAAGTATAAGACCATGTATCTCGCTGTGTAGTTTAAACCAGACCAGAGAAATTCAACAATCTAGCGTAAGTACAACACATCCCAAATGCCCAAAGCAAATATACAGACGGCGAAGCCAACCGACCAACCACAGGAAATAACAACAGCCGATTGGCTGGACCACAAATTCATAGTAAAACGGTACCGACACAAACATAGTTCTAATTGAAACACAGGGCTACGGGTGTCTAGGTCGTGCAACTCTGCAGCTTGTGGGCAAACAGTGGATGTCGAAATGGCAGCTCTGGAGGGTGTTGTCCATGGCTTGCGCAGGACATAGCGGAGCGACTAAAAGTCAGGGCGGCGGCCCCCAGGGCGTGCAATTGCAATGTAGGCATTGGGCTCATGTCGTGAGGGCGAAAGGGCTCTCGATGCCTTTGGCTGGCAACGTGTTGGGTGACGCAAATGGCACGGGCTTTTTGTGGTGTGTTGGCTTTCTCACCGCTATGAGAGTGTCCTAGGTCTACTCCTCCCATAGTAGACCTGACCTCTCTCTCGTCATAGTGGTGGTGGCAGCAGCTAGTTGGCAAAGCGATTTCTTAGCGGCAATCGGAGTCTTTGGTTTTGGGTGTTTGGGTGGCATGTCTGTTTGTTGTTTTTTTGTGTTGTCGGTGTGTGTGTGGGCTTCGAGCTTAGTTGAGCTAGGCGGCTTGAGCCTGTTTATATTGGTATATCAATTTTTGGCCATTTTCCTTTATTGACTGGTTAATTCTTTTTCTACTTAATGAAGAAGCACAACTTTTACCGGTTGCATGAAGAAAATAATAATAATTAAAACAACATTCCGGAACGAATCGAACTAGTCTGACGCTCTTATTTATCATACAGATGAGCCTCCAATGATTCTCCAAATAGGGAGAGCAATACGCCTCCCATGGCATCTCCCTTAAAACACGACCTGGCCTCCACGACGATGCTTAGAGATATTGCCACGGGTATCAGAGGATGGAGGCAAAAAAGGGACTAGCAGTTGTGTACTAGTTAATCATCGTACGTGGCGTCCATGTAGCCATGGATCATCGACAGATTTAGGTCGGGGAGCCTGTGAGGAGCGTCGAGACAGATCTCAATCTTGACAAACAACCATTATGGATGCGGCACTGCATTCCTCGCGCCCATCTACGATCGCACAGAAGCGGACGTTTGGCCATCATAACGCACCTTGATCCATTTTTGAAGCACTACGAGCGTGCTTGGTTTGTAGCCCAAGCTGCAAATGCCAACATTTTGGGAATGCCAGAACTTGCCAATATTTGGCAACTTTGGCTAGCCATTGATTGGCCGTCAATTGCCATGCCAAATTTTGGCAATTTTGGCTAGCAATTGATTGGTAGCCAACTGCTATGCCAAATTTTGGCAAATTAACTTTGGCTTCAATCGGTTGGCTGCCAATTTTCATGCCAATATTTGGCAAAACAACTTTGGCTACGATTGGTTTGCTACCAAATAACTACAAAACATATTTTGTCTATGATAAGATGGTCTTACTTAGTATCATGACACCCCATGAAATGTGAACAGCATCTACAACATTGACAAGTTTACTGATGATTAACCACGAGAAAATAGTCAATTACATCAAAGTAGTCAAACAGAGTCCATTACATAATAGTACTTAATAGAGAGAGTCCACACTACTACAGAAATCACTATCCTAGATGATTTATCTTAGACGGTTTTGAGATTAGACTTATCCCAGACGGTTCTTTCTGAAATTTACATCCCAGACGGTTCAAAATAAAAAGTCGTCTAAGATGCTATCTCAGACGGTTTTTTATTTTGAACTGTCTGGAATAAATCAGATAAGCCAGACGATTCCTAAACCAAACCGTCTGTGAAGCCTAGCACAGGACCTTCCCATTTAATTAAGCTATTCTTTCCATTGACATGATGTCATGATTAAATATGTCACATTTAGAATGTCTGGTTTCAAGCATTCAGTCAGGTCTCAAGTATTCAGTACAATGCTGTCACACTTAGCATGTCTAGTTCAAGTTTGTCTTCCTCAGTGTGTTAACCATAATTAGAATATGTTAAAAATATGCAATGCATACATGAGAGTATTCTGGAAGATTTGGAAAACTAAATATTGTCATAGAAGATATTAGAGAGAATTCTTTATGGCAAAGTGAGAAGATTCTAGAAATATTGGAAAGATTACAAGACACTAGATATTTGCCAAGAAGACTCTAGAATAAATATTTAACCATGCTTCATGACAAATAGTAGAGATATCTAAAGACAAGATATTTATAGGTAATGTTCTAGTTAGAAGATATTTTGTAAGTGTAGGGATAGGATCTTAACATGTGTGAAGAACTTAACAGTCTTGTATCATATAAATAGATGTGCCCTCTCCTCTATGTAACCAACCTAAAAGAGGTATCAAATGTGAGAGCCATAGAGATGGCCATAAGAAGGCCATAATGGAGTTATAGGATAGACATTAAGAAAAGTGTTGTGTCAAAATTGTATTAGTGAATAAAGTGTTGAGTTATCTCTCTTGTATAGCCACTAAAAAGAGTAGTGTGTGTCTCTCATTAAACTGTACGCTTGTTAGCTCTTGTTAGCTCTTGGTTGATCTGCTCTTCTGATTTCCTTGTTTAAGTAGTTTAAAAGTCAGAGAACTCATGCATTGGTTCTTTACTCTAATTATGTGCACACCTTAATTATGTCACAAAAGGTTCAAATATGCGTTTATTGAACTGGAGTTTACCCTGAGAAGCTTGGCAATACCACTTTCAAAGAGCCAGCTCTTGATGAAGTATTCTTGTTCTATGTGGCTTTATGAGATCGTTGGATGTATGAGGAGGTCTCACAGAAGATAAAAAATGATGTTGATCCAATGCCTTTGGGTTACCATAGGATTGATGGGAAACTAGAGAGGTGAAGTGCTTGAATCCTATGGTCGTGTGAGGATGAGTTCACAATTGGTCAAAGTTTTCTAAGCTGTGTATCGAAGCGGAACCAACGAAGGCAAGTTCAATGCAAAGAAGGAATTGGCCGGCTTCAATCATTAGTATGGGATGAATTATTTTGCTAGATGATAGGCAAAGAAAAAGAACACTTGCTAGTCCTAATAAGGGATGACGATTACCTATGTCTTAGTAAAAAGGACCTGAACGAGTCAGGAGCAAAAAAAAGTGTAGGCACCCAACCCTGATTTCGACAACCTGGGTATGGACTTACCCCCGTAAATGTACGATCTATGAGGACTATTCACTCTGTAATTAACTTGTATCCGCCATAAACTTGCTCTTTATTGAGCCAACCTTTGTATGGTGTTTTATCCATATTCCTACATTATCTGTGATTGTCTGAGAGTTTTTCTTAATTATAAGCACTCTTCTTCTTTTCGACAACAAAACTGGTAGGCACTCTTAATTAAGCTTGATTTTATTGAGGCAACCTTGGTGTGCTTCCCATTAGTGGTGAGCTGATGGTGGCCGTGCTTGTGGAGGCGATGTTGTGCTTCACATTTTTACTAGTACTGTTGAGCTGATGGTGGCCGTGCTTGTGGAGGTTGTGCTAGATGGCCTCCTTCGCGGTGGAGGACCTTGTCCTGGTGAAGCTCCATCTTGGCGGCAGCGACCTTGGCCTTGCCCTGCTCGTGTGCCAGCTCCCGCTCTGCGTGCGATCGCACCATCGACCGTGAATCAGTGCATGCATGCTGGGTTAGCTGCTAATCATGGGGATATTGGAGGAGGAGGTAATCAAGTCCCGTTGGACCACTGCATGCAGCCTAGATGTAGTGACGGATCCAGGATTTTGAGTAAGAGTAGGCCAACTTGACATAAAACTTTTTCTATGGTGGGTCCAGTAACATAATTTTTTTCTTTTTTAGGCTATGGTATATAACCTAATATGAATTTTTAGGGTGGACCTAGACCCATCCTGAACACCCTCTAGATCTACCCCTGTCTGGATGGATTGGACTAGATTGGCAGCGCCCGCCAGACAAACCCTTTATGCAAAGCTGGTGAAGAGATGGTACGCCAGGAGAGGAGGTGATCGAAGCCGACGATGATGAGGGCAAAAATCACAGGGGCGAATAAGCCGCCTGTACAAAATATGCCTTCATGCTTACCTCGCGTACTTCATAGGCTTCTCTTTTGTACGCCTGTATCAGGAGGAGAATGTACCATGGTCCCAGCCAAATCTTTTTGTACGCCTCTCAAACTAATGCAAGATTTCTGTGATATCTAGCCATGACACTACCCAAGCCTACAGAGTTGTTGATTGCGAACAAGAATGCCACAGAAATCTTGCATTAGTTTCAGAGAAAACACAGTCCAGTTCAGTTCCTGCAAATAAGAAAGGTAAAAGATCCGATAATTAAGGAGTAGAATAGACTTTCCGCTGAACCAGAGTATTCAACGATCCGCGTATGTACAACAAATCTGAAATGCCAATCTAACACGGCGACAACAACCAACCGGTTACAACTTACAACAACAAATGATTCGCCAGGTCATAGCTTGCGAGTAAATGGTGCGACACAGACATAATTTTAATTTCAACATGCGCCGAAACGATCTGTTGGATCGTGGCTTCCGATAGAAGGGTGTGATGTCGACTTTCAATCTCTTTCACAATTCTTCACATACATAGTCCATTTAAATAACTAGTATGATCCAAGTGAAAATGCAGCGGAAAGACCCCTAAAAGCCCTTGGTAATGTGGAGCTTCGTCGTAGCTTCGAACGAGTCCAAGATCATCAAATTCCAAGTTCAAACGCAAAGTTATGGCAGAAACAGTGAAACTACCGGCCTGAGAAACATAGAATTCCGGAAGTACCAGGATTTTTCCGGTTGTACCGATTTTGGTACTGTTCTTAGTGAAGAATTTCAGCTGAGAATTCCGGAAGTACCGGGATTTTTCGGTTGTACGATTTTTGGTACTGTTCTCAACACGCAAAACATGGTGAATCTCGGTAGTTCCGAGATTGAAGATCGGAAGCCCGGATTTCTGAAGAATTTGAAGAACTCAACAAGCAAAAACAGAGTGAATCTCGGTAGTTCCGGATTGAAGAATCGGACACACCGAGATTTCTGAAGAAACTGAAGACTTTCGAAGAGTTTCAGCAAAGAACAATGAGGTTCAGACTGAGATTTCAATACAAACTTTTTGGCTAATTCAAAATCTACCCAACCAATTCAACCAAATTTGTAGAGAGGTGTAAAAGGTCTTGTGAATCTAGATCAGTGTTGATCTTCATAAAACTCTCAAGTCAGACCTTTTACCCTTTTTTCTTCAATCAGCTCTTGAAATGAGGAAAGAGAATTTTGAGGAAGGAAGCTCGTGAGGAATCTTGATCTCAGTCAATCTGGCATCATCTCACATGTCCCAGCACCTATTCCAAGCTCCAAATCACAGAATCAAAACAAACCTCTTCATGACTCAATCACAAAACCCATTTCTTGGCTTCTTCTTCAAGAAACTTAAAATCAGAAGGAAAAGGGTTGATCCTTAGATATGCTTGGATGGGATCAGTCCAGAGGTGATCTCCCCATCACTTACTTGCCATATCACGAATCAAACCACCAAGAGGCAAGAAAACGAAATCAAAAGATTCAAAAAGGAATGGCTCAAGAACACATAAGGATTGAAGAATATTTTTGTATTAGATTTCGTGGGTTTTCCTTTGGGTTTACAAGCCTCTCATCTAGGCAAAGCACTTCACTAAGTGCAGCTCTCAAAAGCTATCAAAGGGTTGCGGGATAAGCACCTCTTACCCCTCCTTTTATAGTGGTGGAGGCATTCGCTCCCACCACTTGGGCCTTAAGCCCACTTAGATGGCATGGGCACTTACACGCATCACAAGCGTCTAAGTGATCCATCCACCATCTATCCTCTCCTTCTACCCTAAGCAACTAACCCTACACCGCTCCCCGGCCTCCGCCGCAGTTTCTTGGTTATGCTTCGGTAGATTTCCGCATTTTTACCAAACGCCCTCGCGCTGACTTGGTCCTCACGTCTCGTCTCCACCCGCTTTCTTGTCCTCCGCGTACATGATTTTAAGCCACACGATGTCGTCGCCACCTTCTTGACCGCATCTCAGCCCTCCAAGCCTCATGCCGGTCCATATGGCCGAACCAGCGCCGCACCCAACTTGCACCTGCACACAATAGACCAAGCAAGCGTTGCGAACACAGTCTTCAACTTGACCCAGTCAGTCGAGAAAAATCCTTCATCCACTCAATTTTTCCTTGAGACAAATTGAGAAATTCAAACTTATCAACACACAATAAGTAATTCAAACCTCGAATTCATGCAACCAAAAGAATCAACTCCACATAAGGTACATCATGATGCGCTTCACAGCTTGCCGGTGGGAGTCTCTCGGCGAGGCTTGAAACCTCGCACACAGGCAAACAGCGAACTGGATGTCTGGTCCTTGTCGCCGTCAAGTAGAGGAGGGAGCCGATCATGCTCCTGAATTCCTTCTGGTCCACCGCCTCTTCTTCTTCATCAGGACCAAGTGACGTTGCAGTAGACATCGGGGTATTGATTGGCTTGGCATCGCTCATCCCGAACTTCTTTCAATAGATCCTTGGTGTACTTGGCCTGATGGACAAAGTGCCCTCCTTCGTCTGCTTGATTTGTAACCCCAAAAAGTATTGCAGCTCACCCATCATGGACATCTCAAATTCCCTGCTCATCATCTCAGAAAACTTGGACACAAGAGCATTAGAGGAGCCACCAAAGATTATGTCATCCACATAGATTTTGCACTATCAGAAGGTCATTGCCACGCCTAAGAAGAAACAAGTTTTGTCTACCCTCCCCCATTTTTAAAACCATTTTGAATCAAAAACTCTTAAGTCTATCATACCAAGCTCTAGGAGCTTGCTTAAGACCATAGAGAGCCTTGGACAGTTTAACACATGGTTAGGGTTTTATGGTTCTCAAATCCTGGAGGTTGTTTAACATAGACTTCTTCTTCAATGAAACCATTAGAAATGCACTTTTCACATCCATTTGATAAAGCTTGAACTTCTTAGAAGCTGAAAACGCAAGCAAAATGCGTATAGCCTCCAAGCGAGCTACCGTGCAAGGTCTCCATCAAATCAAAGCCCTCAATTTGACTAAACCTGGCTACAAGTCTAACCTTGTTGCGAACAACAATGCCATCCTCACTTTGCTTGTTCTTGAACACCCACTTGGTTCCAATGATATTGTGACCAGTGGAGGCTCTACAAGCGCCCAAACCTTATTTCTCTCAAAAATTTCTAACTCCTCATGCATGGCATTGACCCAACTATCATCAGAAAGTGCATGACATATATCTTTGGGCTCAAAAGATGCAACAAAAGCTGAATGCGCAAGTTCTGAGGAAGAAATTGACCTGGAGCGAGTTACACGCTCAGAGATGTCCGCCGATGATCTGCGCTGGAGGGTGATCCTTCTGAGACGTTGTGGACCCCCGAGCTCATCTGGAACTCGAGTGGAAGTAGCCTCAGCAGCCTCTACCTCAGCTGAACGAAGGGTAGGAAGCTGAGCTGCCGTGAAGAAGGTGCCACCGCCGATGAGAAGTCGTCGGTGCTGTACCCTCAGCTACTGTAGAGAGGTCCACTGGAGGACCAGCAGCTACCGCCTGAAAGTGAGGGGCACGGCCCCACGCCACTCTCAAATCATCTTCATCCTGGAGGATCGACTCGGACTCCTGTGAAACACCTGAAAGCTCGGGTCTAGCAGAGCTAGCCTCATCAAAGTCACATCACAGGACTCCACAATGGTGTTAGTCTCAAGATTAAGCACTCATATCCTTTTGAATGTCCAGGTTACCTAAGCATGATACCATCAGAAGTTTGCGACTCGAACTTGTCGAGAGGCCCTTCTTCAGGATAAAACATTTTGCAACTAAAACCCTAACATGGGACACATTTGGCTTACCGAGCAACCGGCGTGGGTGACACGGAAGCCTCTAGCTCAAGGTGGAGCAAGGCCGGCGGCTCTCTCTCCGCGAGGTTTGGGGGCTTTCAGCACGGCGGTTAATTAGGGAGGTCGAAGTGAGAAATCAATTCAGCATGAGATGGTGAGCTTGAGGTGAGGAGGAGCTCTCTGATTGATGCTCATATGGCTCGATTTTGTGCTTAGAGGTGGCGGAAAGCTTTGAGCTTGAGTAGCAATGGCGAGTTTGGAAGCGAGGTGGGGTTGCCACTTAGGTTCCAGAGCACGGAGAGGAGTTGGGAGGGGAGGCGAGCTCCTGGGCTTCCTCATATGGGGCACAGATGCGGGGTCTGGCTTCGGCGTCCTCGGCGCTCTGCCAGGTCCGTGGACACGACGCCTCGGTAATCAGAGCGCGGTCCCGAGGTTGCGGGGGGACGCAACCGTTGTGGTGGCGCACGGCAATGGGCTTCGCAGCTAGGAGGCGAGCGGTGGCGTGTGGATGCCGACGAGCGGCATGGCTGGGCGCGTGCGCGTGTCCAGAGCGCGGTCAGCTCATGCCAGTTTGGCGTGCGCGTGCACGCGAGCGCCTGAGCTTGGCGGGGTTGCACACTACCGTGCCGACTGGCACTGAGGGAAACCAGGGGAGGAAACTTGGGGAGTGGGGCAGCAGATTGAGCAGAGAAGAGGTAGTTAAGGGGCATGCCATTGTCGGCATGAGGTGACCCTAAGTGTTGAATGCTGTAGGAAGGGGTTTCTAACTGAGGTAAAGATGGTGGGGTTGGATGCTTGAGTGCAGCAAGGACTCTGGTGGGGAGTTTGGAGTAATATGGATGTGGTTTGCATCTTGATTCCATGGGGAAGGGAAGATTGGGGCAAGGTGTTTGATAGCTGGTATTCAAATTTTTGAGTTGGAGATAGAATTATTTTTACATATTTGGGTTCCTGGATCAATGGTGAGTGTTGTGTGAATTTTAGGGATTTTTCTGAACAAGGCTTGGAAGGGTTGTAGTCAAGGCTAGCTTTTGATCAAAATTCAAATTTGGATGTAATCAATAATATTTGAACTAGATCCTCAAGTATTATTTCATAATTTGGTGACAAATAGTTTCAAGAAATTTATGAAATGTTTCCAGAAATTTTGGGTGGAAGAAAACACATGTGATATGAATTTTAGGGTTTTTGCCCGATAAAGATTTATTAAGAAATAGGGTGGCAGTTAGGTTCTAGGGTTTCGGGCGATGGCACGATAGAGGTAGGGTATGGGGGAGATGAGGATCCATGTTTGGAGGGTCGGGAACAAAGATGGTGAGTTTACCGCTTAGGGTTTGGTTTAGGGAGTGCTCGTGCATATACGGTGCGTGTGTTGATTTAGGGTTTTATATGCACATGTGATAATGAGATCGCGACTTGGTTCGTTGCGTAATGGTGCAACCTAACTCAAGTGCTTCCATGAGGTGTCACGCTTCGAGAAGAATTGAAATCCAAATGAGCATGCAATATGATTGGAACATATACGCATATACGCGTCTATTAGGGTTTAGGTTTTTTTGGAAAATCAGGACGATGAAAATCAGGGTGTGACACTAAATAACAGGGGAATAGTATTGATTATGCAAGCAACAAACCATGGTAGAATTTGACTCAAATAAGGCATTAAACTGAATCCTTCTACCCCTTTGTGCCTACTCTATTTGTTTTTGCACATAAATTCATGTATACAAGTCCACAGATTTCAGCAACCTTATGAGACCAGATCATAGTAAGCTTAGATTGAGCATGTGATTCAGTGTTTGGAGTAGATCACCATTTATCAATGGATAAAAAGCCATTAACATTAACAAGAATGCTATCGGAGGATAACAAGCACTGTTTTTTCTATCTCACATCTTAAAGCATGATTATACATGGAAACCAAAAACAAAATTCTAGATTTCATCAATGGACATATTGAAGAGAATTGGGCACATACTATGAACGGAGGGGTTATTATCTATTATTTAATGTTAGGCTCTGCTTAGATCCTCTTGGTTGTAAGCTCTTATAGCTTTGATCATAGCAGACATCTTGTTCTCATAAAAAGCAAACATACATTCATTAGTTTGATGGACCCTCTTAATATTAGTGACCACAACCAATTAATCTCATAATTGTACATAATATATCACAGCCGATAAATTTTCATAGTTGTACTAAATAGATCATAGCATATAGATCTTTATAGTTGTATCTAAACAGATTACAACCGATATATTCTTATAACCATAAGAAAAGTATAGGGGAAGTTCGGCAGGACGCAACGGTAGAGGCATAGTGCAAGCTGAGACTCGCAACATCAGTGTCGACTTGCTAAGATGTAATATATAACCGGGTTTTTTTACTTGTGGCAATGCACTGACAAATAAGACACAATAGTCGTTGCTTCACGTGCAAACTTTTATGTACAACGACATTCATGGTACAACATTTGTTGAATGGTGTAGATTCATGGGTAGGAACGAGCTCAAAAGATACAACATGGCAGAGGTGTATTAGGGCATATAAAGAGATATGACATCAGCTATCCATAAAAGATGTCACGTATAATTTTTTTATGATGTGGAAGAGAGAGAGACGAGGTTGTCTACAGTCCATAAGATTCTTATAAACGGCTTATAGATATATTGTGGGAGGGTCCCCGCACGTCCCGAACGTATAAGATTGCAGGTAAGGCATACACACCTACTATGGACTTGCATCTACTTTCTTTTCTTGCAGCTTAGGTATCACCAAGACTTCCCCACCATCAGTGCAGGGCTATTTTGGCTATCTGAAGTACTAGTGGTTCACGTGACAGTCTGGAGTGCAGGTGCCAGTGCGTCCGGAGTGCAGGTGCCAGTGCATCCGGAGTGAGGGTGCTGGCGCATCTGGGGTTCAACCGCTAGCACGATGGACCGGGGGGCCAGTGCTGGTGCAATGGTTCGGAGTTCGGATCCCTACATGACGATCCGGGTGCGAGTGACGCCCGACAACCCGGAGTGCCAGCGTTCCCCGAACGGGGACCCATAGAGTGACGTCCCGTATGGCATGTCGTACCGGATGTCACGTAGATGCGAGGGCATATGCCTCCGGAGGTGATGTGCAAATGACCTTCGAGCCCTTGTTCGTACAAAGAGACAGGGGTGACACCGCAAGCTGTCTAGGGGCAGTATTGTAATCTCGTGTTGCGCTTCCTCCGGCCTATGAAATAGGAGAGCGTGCCCTCCATTTGGAGGTACGGCAATACAAGTCACATCACTTCTCAGCTCGTCTGATTTTCTCTAGTGTTCGCTGTTGCTTCACACTCCGTTTCACTATCCCTCGCGCACATCCGGGTGACTCAGTACTCAACCGGGAGGTGCCACAAGTTCACTGTCCGACCGCGATAGTCGACGATAAGATAGTTTTGTTACTATTGTATATAAGTTGTCCATATTTTACGCTCATAAATAGTAAAGTTTTATATAGATAACTTTGTGGAGAGACTATTATACATACTATCTTCATCCTAGACGTTTTTTTTAAATATTTT
>JAGXJF010005908.1:0-149292 GCA_019208055.1 Stipa capillata
AAGGAAGGACCCCCCCCTGTTAAAGAAATGTAAAAAATATTGCACTCGAGTTAGTTTCCGAGCGTCTGAAATCAGTTCAAGCAAAGTTATTTACATGCTCCCACTTCTATTCATAGGCTCGGTTGGCTAGGTTCTCCGTGGCGGGAAGGATTTCCTCGATCAGTGCCGGGACTTTATCGTCGGGGACGTCGGCGGCAAGCCCATCCTGGATCTCCTTCATATCAATCGCCGGGTAATGGGACTTCACCATGAGGAGCGCAAATTCTACCCCGGCTCGGTAGTGCTCACGCGTCAGCTCCTTGACTTGGTCCGGCCCCCGTCGAAGACGTTCCGCAACCGCGTCTGCACGGTCCGGCACCGGGTCGTCCTCCCAAAGGGCGGTGTAGGTCAGCTGACCGGCCAACTGCAGAGATTCCGCCGTCTCGACAACCTTCCTGATGCGCGCTTCAAACCCTACAAAGTTGGAACAAAAGCATTAGCAGAATACCCGACAGGTCCCGGGTGAGCAGATCCGAGTCGGCTACTCACCAGCGGTGGAATCCGCGGTTCTCTTGTTCGCCGCTTCAACGGCCTGCAGAGCTCACCTTAGGCTGCCGTCGAGGACGGCCATCTCCCTCTTGAGCTCCTCGACATGCACATTCTCCGTGCCGAGTTCCTCCTCAAGCTTGGAGGCCTTTTCCTCCACAAGGGCAAGCCGCCCCAGGCGAGCCTTCACCGCTTCAAGCTCCTCCCTGAGCTTGACAGTCTCGTCTTCAGCGGCTACAGAGGACATCAGAAAATCAGCAGCAGCAAAGACACAGCAAGCTAAAGAAGCGCGCGGTCGTTACCTTGAGCCCGAGCAGCTTCCTAGGAGACGCCTCTTTTCAGGGACTCCACTTCGGCTTCTCGCGCGCGCACTTGCTCCTGCGCCGAGTGGAGGCTCCCCCTCAAATTGTCCAACTCAGCATTTCACTGGCCGGAGTCACTCGAAGGCGGGGAGATGCTCTTGGAGGAATTCGGTCTTCTCCACCGATCGCCTGGTCAAGCTCTGGAAAAGACAACAACAAAGATTAGCTACCCAAAAAAGTTTTCAAAACCCTCTACTCGGTTCCCCGAACCAAGCAGAGGCTCGGGGGCTACACCCTCTGGGTGCACTGATCGTGCCCCTAGAGTGAAAACCTACAAAATCATCTAGGTCCTCCACTCGGTTCCTTGAACCAAGCGGAGGTTCGGGGGCTACACTCTCTGGGTGCACTGTTCGTGCCCCCAGAGAGGAACCTAAAGAAATGAAGGAAGCTCCCGCCGACAAAGTAGCCGGGTGAAGGGAAAAAAGGAACATAATGACAAAATCACATACCTGCGCCAGCGGGTTGATCACTGCCATTGACCAAGTTGGCGCTCTCCCGAATGCCCTTCAGCAGCATCGGAAGCTTTTCTCCGAGCTCGGTGGTAGCGTCCAGGAGCTGCTCCCACTCCTCCGCTTCCGGACGTCATCGACCTCCCGAGGACGACGCCTGGTCTAGAGGGGTCCGTCTCTCGAACCCGGAGCGGCTGGAGGGCTAGTGGGAGCCCCGACAGAGGAGGCGGCGCATGCTCCACCTCTATCTCCTCCTGCGGCAGAACCAGGTTCCTCGGTGGTCGCGTGGGGGCACCCCAGCCTGACTCGGACCCGCTGGCTCCACTGCGGCAGGGGTCCGTGCTCCGGCGCTGGACTCGGCCGTCCCAGAAGTGGGCAGCAGAGGCGGCGGACTCAGCATCGCATCCTCCGGCGGCAGAACCGGTGTAGCGGTCTTCCGGCGGTGGAGCTGGCGGCGTACCCACCGGCTCGGAAGAAGATGGCAGCGCAGGAGCCTCTACGGCCGTTGGAGGAGGTGAGGGTTGGCCCCCAGGCGCCGACACACTCCCGCCTTGGCCAGGTCCTTGGGCACCCGGCTTACTCTTCGAGAGACCCACCGGCTTCAGCAGACTGCGAAGCATCCGAACTGTTAATACCTCCTACAATCAAAAGCGTAAAGGAGACATTTAGGTAGTAACTTACTTGGCAGACCGGGGGAGGTGAGCGCTCTTTTTCCGTTTTGGCTCGCCGGTCTTCGGGGCCGGTCGCGCCGCGGGGTCATTCTGCCCCCCAAAGGCAGCATCAGCTGTCCTCTTCTGCCCCCGACTGGGGGGGGGATTTCATCCCCGGTCGCCTGTGGAACCCCTTTAGGGATGGCGGCCAGCGCCACCAAGTCAGGACGGGCGGGCGAGCCGCCCTGTCCCCCGGGGGTGGTCCCAGCAGACGGCCTCCGTCTCCTTGGCATGATGAGTGGGGCGGCGGCGTCGTCGTCCTCTTCCTCATCCGGAGCTAGCGCACTTGGCAGGGGAGTGCTCGGCGCCGCCACGACGGGCGTCTTTCCCTTTGATGGCCTAGTTCCGGAGGAGGATGCTCTAGCCGTTCCCTGTGGTGGTGGCCCACTGCTGGGGATGTTGGCATACTGGGGTTGGTTCCATATCTCCTTCTCTAGGAGGGGAGCAGGGGAACTGAACCCGAACAGATCCTGCAAGGTTGGGGAACACGAACGCAATCCAAATAAAGACTCGGCCAAAACTCAAATCGCAAATGACAAGGTCAGGAGAGTGGTCGCTTACCCGACTCGGCGGGTTGGCGCGACTGAAAGGCGGCGGCCACCTGGAAATGTCCAAGTCGGTCCCCTGGGCCATCAGCTTTCCGACCCGGCATCACACTTCGTCCTCCGAGAGCTCGTCGGCTGATTCCCGAGTCGCGTCTTGGTCAACGATGTATTCGTACATCGGATGCGCCCTTAGTTTCGCCGGCTGGACTCAGCAACGGATGAAGGTGGAGACGATGAGAATTCCGGAGACGCCGGCCTTGAGCACCTCGGAGAGAGCCCCCATGAGGACTATTTCCCCGGGCTGCTCCCGATCCAGCGACAGATCGGTCCAGCTTGGCCGAACCTTGGGAGGTTACCCCCGAAGCCCAGAAGAGACGGCGCCGGATTGGAGATGTAGAACCAATCCGAGTGCCATCCCTTGTTGGAGGTCTGGAAGGGAAGCTCCAAGTAGAGCTTGACTGTCCCGGGCCTCAGCTGGAACCTGGCACCTCCCACCATGGCCGGACTACTCTTGCTTGGCATGAAGTGTGGCTCGATTCCGAGGAAGCACTCGCACAAGGTGATGAAGGTGGAGACGTGAAGCAGTCCGTTGGGGTTGAGGTTATGAAGCTCCAGTCCGTAGTAGTAGAGTAACCCCTAGAGGAAGGGGTGGACCGGCACCGAGAGCTCCCGGTGGAAGAAGGCGGAGTAGACCACGATCTCGCTGGTATTCGGGGTGGGAAATTCCTCCCCACCGACGGCGCACCATTCCACCAGCTCCTTCGTCGGCAGCACGCCCGCGGCCACCAGAGCGTTCAGCCGGGTCTCGGTCGCCTTGGATTTCACCCAAGGAGCCATTGGGTTGGTGGAGGAGTTTTCTTCTTCAAGGATTGCCCACACCAGCGCGTCCTCCTCTTCTTCGACTGGATCTGCTGCCCAGACGGGAGAGTGCATCCAGTGTCGGCGAATCAGATCTAGGGTTTTTTGGTTTGCGGTGGTGCTCTCAATGGCTGTGGAGCGTGAGGAAGGCGAAGAGGCAAGCAGGGCACAAGAAGGCTAAGTGTGAATGTGAAATGGGTAAAGTGGTCTATGGTCTTACCCACCCCTGTCTCATAAAGTGGGACAGCAGAGGGGCGCGACTCTTCTACTCCAACGACCGCAGTTTTCCCGCTCGCACAAGGCATCCCTCCAACTTCGGCGGGCGTTTTTTGCGCCCATGTCGCGGTTTTCTGGCTTCCGTTACGTGGCGTGATGGGTTGTGGAGCGAATTAACCGCTCCACGACTTGGCGTTACCGTTTTCAGCACGGTTTCGGCTAGGGATTTCCAACGGTCGGTCCTCCGGGGTTAAATAGCCGTTTGGAATGCATCTCACATAAAGAGCGACTGTAATGTACCTTTAACGGGTCACTAGTCGGTTGCCGAACAACTCGGAACCGAACGTTATGGTTTTGAAGGGTTTCGAGGATTGGCCTTCAGGGGAAGGGCAGTTGTGGCGTGCCTTCAGCGGGCTGCTAGTTGGATACTGAGCAACTCGGAGCTACCAGTTTCTCCACCCTGATGTTCCGGGAATTTTACCCTGGAATCTCTGGGATCCGGAACTTCCGAATTCAGTGGAACATCCGGGTATCAGGCTCCGCCACTCGGGACCAAAGCACCACAGCCTGTTTTCTAGTTCTGACGTGAATTTCGAGGGCATTCCCCCAGAGGGACACTGGCTGGACCCGAACCACTCGGGAAACCAGATGCCACTCAGGAATTCGGTCGGGATTCATGGTGTGTTTCTAGCTGGGTTATCAGCCGGTCTCCATTCGCTGAAAATGACGGGATACCACCAGAACTTACCCGTTATTAACTCCCTGCCATGATATTCCTGCTCTACGGGTGAATATTACTCGGCTTATTATTTCAGCTTTACAGGAGTTCTATGAGTCCCTCACAGTCTTCTGCAGACCATGATAGGGCACGCCCCAGGCGGATGCTACTCGAGAAGAAGGCAAAAGCATTCGGCTTGGACGTCGCAGCGACAAGTTGTAGCCAGATCGTGAAGGACTCGGGGGCTACTGACGATGACATAACACCTGAGTATCGTCAAGAAAGACAATACCAGCCCTCTGGACATAGGGTGGGCCGGGCCGACTACTCGGAGTCCGACTTCTACACGGGGCCGCCTCGTCGACTTGGAATACAAGACAGGGATAAATACTTACTCAGCAATCTCGGATTCTGTTGTAACCAATTAGGAAACCAATCTGTAAACCGATCCGGACTCTTGTAACCCTACCCTGGTCAACTATATAAGGCCAGGTAGGGATCTCCCCGATCGGTATCCTCTCACGAGCTCTAGGCTTCATACGCTTTCATAAGCTCTCATATATTTATCACCCTAGCAACCTCGAGATCTATTCTCAAAGGCTTGCGGCACTCGACGTCCAAGCAATATCATCCACCAAACACAGGATGTAGGGTATTACCTCTTCTTGAGGGCCTGAACCTGTCTAAACTTTGTCTCCCATGTGCACCCATCTAGATCTGCTGTGCATACCCTGCCCTGCATTTATTATTGCCGGATTATAACACTGACAGAAAGATCCTCCCGAGTCAATTTTTGTGTCTTTTTGGGCACTAGTGCCTAAATTTTTTTAAAATTTTTTCTCGTATTTCTTTTGTAGCAGCTCTACTTCGTCACGGTTCGGAATCTATAAAAATTACTGCATTTGGAGTTCGGGAAGAAGTTCAACGGAGGGTTCGGTAGCGGCGATTTTTCGTTCGGGGCAAAAATCAATTTTAGAGGCCGAATTTGGAGTGAAATTTTTTTATTTTTAAAAAAATTTCTCATATTTTTATCTAGCAGCTCTACTCCCTCACGGTTTGAAATCCGCAAAGATTATTGCATTTGGAGCTCGGGAAGAAGTTCAACGGAGGGTCGGAAGATGCGATTTTTCGTTCAGAGGGGCAAAAGTCAGTCTTAGAGGGAAAATTTGGAGGTAAAAAATTGTACAAGTCTAAAGACGAGTAGATTTTTTAGATACACCTCATCGATACGGTTATTTTGAGTGGTCGTGGACCCAAAATGGACACCGTATGCAAAAGTTATAGCTGTTTTAGTGAAACTCTACCCGGTAGTGCCCGGGTAGGGCTTTTTTTTGCGCCTCTGAAAATGTCATCACTGACGGGTTAAATATTTACCCGTCCGTGATGACTTTCACGGACGGGTAAATATTTAACCCATCAGTGATGATCTTTCGTCACATGTGAAAACGTCATCACTGACGGGTAAAAAAAGTACTCGTGAGTGATGACACTACCATCACAGGCGGGTAAATATTTAACCCGTCTGTGATGACCTTTATCAGTGACGGATAATTTACTAACCTTTAGTAGCTGACAGGCCAAAAACCCGTCACTGATGTGGGTTTTTGGCCCGTCAGTATTGACATGTTCTGTAGTAGTGAATGTTTGAATATCCGGGTTTCATTTTTGTGTGGACAATCCTAGAGCTCGGAGCCTCAGAGTTGTCCATCTATCAGGTTGTGTAGCATGTCAGAACATCTGAGATTATGCGGGAACCTCTGAGTTCCTGTACTTGACATGCATAAGTCCAAGGAGCTTGAAAGTGGGAAATCTCAGAAGTTTCTAGAGTGTCCTAGATCTTTTCTAGACTCACTCTTTGAAATCTAAAAATGTCCGAATCAGTATGTCGGAAGCTCTAAGTTTACTTATTGTCCCCACTTTGTTGAGTTCTTTTGAAATCCCGGAAGCTCCAAGTCCAATGTCGGAACATCCAGAATTTGTCTTCTGACTTGGCCTTGTTGAAGGCTATTGAAGTTTTCTAAGGGTCTGGGTTGTAAGTTGGAACTGCCGACATGTGCTTCTGTCTGTTGTGCTCTGGTAGCCAGAGTCTCCAGGTTTTTGTCGAAATCTGTGAGATCCATTTGAACATGCTATACAACTGTTGTTTGAAAAGTCAGAGTCTCTGGGTTCTTGTCGAAGCTTCTGAGATCTATTGTTATGTGCGCAATATAGCCGTTGTGAGTGATGTGATGACTTTGACACTATTTGTGATGAATATTTTGCCATACTTTGTTATGTTGGAGTTGGATTTAAGGTTGCATGAGTTCAGTGTTTGACTATGTTGGCCGTGCGTTTATTTGGAGAATTCAAGTTTGGTCAATTTATGTCGTGAAAAATGATATAATTATTTGTCTCGGCTAACTTGGGTCAAGTTGAAAATCTTGTGCTTGCAACACTTTGCTTGGTCTATGGTGTGCAGGTGCGAGTTGGATCCGACGATAGTTTGGTCATGTGGGACTGATATGAAGTTTGTAGGGCGAAGATGTGGTCAAGGAGGTGGCGACGACATCGTGCAGCTTAAAAGTATGTACACGAAGGACAAGAAAGCCATATTGAGTCTCGAGTGTGTTTTAGAAAAGGTGCCAAATCCACCAAGAAGCTTTTTAAGAAACCGGGGCGGAGACATCTGAGGAAGCGGTTTGGGGATTGCTTAGGGTGAAAGGAAAATCGGATAGTGGCTAGACTAGTTAGGCACATTGAGATGCGTGCTAGTTAGTTTAGGGCCATAGGGCATGAGGCCCAAGAGTGGAAGAGGGGTTTGTCCCTCCCCATTATAAATAGAGGATGAGGGGTGCTTATGGCGTCAAGCCTTTTGAGAAAATATTTTTTAAATAGCTGCACTAGATAGTGCTTTGGCCTAGAATGAGAGGCTCGTAAACACCAAGAAAAACTAAGAAAATCAATACATAAAAAGTTCCAAGAAAAATCTATGTGTTCTAGAGACTTTCCCTTTCTCTTTCTTTGGATTTTTGTCTCTCTACCTTTTCTCATAGACTGATCCTTGGTATGGTGAGTAAGTGATGTGGAGATCATCTCTATACTAACCCCATCCAAGCATATCGAAGAATTCATCTTTTTTCTCTTCTATATTTTGAGGTTTCTTGGAGAAAAGGCAAGTTCTTTGGATTTTGAAATTAATCTTTGCAAAATCCGTGATCCAATGATTTGAGGAATTTGTTAGGTCACTATTTTGTGTGAGAGGTCACCATGTTAATTTCATATCAAGATTCCTCAGAGCACCTGGAAATCGATGATTCACATTTTGCCCAATCTTTAGGGCTGATTTGACTGATTAGAAAAAGGTAGGGCTTTGAAGAATATTTATTTGGATCAACCCTTGATCTAGCATCACAAGACCCTTTTCCAATCCCCTACAAATTTTCATGAGGATTGGATGAACAGATTTTGAGTTCTCGTGATTTTCCCCATTTCTTTCTAAACTGCTTGGTTTTGGTGCAGCTGGTAGTAAATCAAGGATTACTCTTAGCACATATGAGATTTTGATATGATTCCAATTGGAATAGCTCCATATTCTTCTTGTCTACCACTGTGCAGAATTTCACTAAATTCCACGAAGTAGATCAAAATCTCCGTGAGTTTCTTCGAACGACAATCTACTTGTTTTTGGGAACTCGGAGACTCCAAGATTTTTCCGGTCACTCTGAGATTTCTGTCTGTTCCTTTTTAGTTGGATTCTCGGACCATCCATGATTTTGTCGGAGACTCCGAGATTTCTATCTGTCCTTCTTGTATTGGATTCCCAGACCATCCGAGATTGCTATCTGTCCTCCTTAATTGGATTTCTGAAGACTCCGAGATTTTCTCGGA
This sequence comes from Stipa capillata, assembly GCA_019208055.1. Lineage (NCBI taxonomy): Eukaryota > Viridiplantae > Streptophyta > Magnoliopsida > Poales > Poaceae > Stipa > Stipa capillata. Next base: position 8,251 of record JAGXJF010005908.1, read on the forward strand.
GACTCTAAGATTTTTTCGGAGACTCTGAGATTGCTATTTGTCCTCCTTGAATTGGATTTGTGGATACTTTGAGATTTTCTCAGAGACTCTGAGATTGTTGTCTGTCCTCTTTGAATTGGATTTGTTGGCACTTCAAAATTTTCTCGGAGACTCTGAGATTGCTCTCTGTTTTCTCCTAATTTGGATTTACGGACCATCCAAGATCATTTTCATTTGAACACTTTTTTCTGCTGCACTTTTAGGATTTTGCACTCTAGTCTTTCATGGCTTTAGTGCACAGTTTTGAATAGTGATTGTTGAGTACGTGTTCGACATTCACCCCCCTCTATTAGAAGCCATCGATCCAACAAGTGATATTAGAGTCCAGTCTCACTTGTTTATAAGCTTTGACCGGCTTTGCAAGCCATGGCTACCCATGGGTAGTCAACTCATCCTCCTACCTTCAATGGGACAGATTGGGAGTTTTGGAAAACCCGAATAAAATTTTTAGCCAATCGGAGGGACTTACTATTTGGCAAATCATTGAAAGAGATTGCTCTTCCTGAGGTAGTGACGCCTTCAAATTTGATTGATGTTGAAAACAATTATAAGGCCATCAACTACTTGCTTTCTGAATTTGATAGGAAAGAGCATGAGAAGGTTGCTCATCTTGATACCGCTTACAAGATTTGGTCGACCTTGATCACTTATCATAAAGGGTCCGACTAAGTCAAGATTACTAGAGCGGATCAATTCAAAGGGGAATACAATCGCTTTGAGCAATGCCCTAGTGAGACAATAGTTGAGCTTTTTGGTAGATTTGAGAAGATTGTGAATAAAATTAGAGGTGTTGGGGTTACCTACTAAGATGCAGAGATGACTAGACATGTGTTGAATACCCTAGAGCCTGTTTATGAGGTTAGGAAGATAGCCATCCAAGAATCCACCAATTTGGGTACCCTGACAATTGATTTGCTCTTCTCGAAGCTTTCAACTCATGAGATCAAATCTAGGAGCCGAAACTAATGAAAGAACAAATCGCTAGCTTTGGTTGGCAACACCTCCGTGGATCCATCGGGGATTGTGACTCCTAGTGTCAACTCTGACACTTGCATGATTTCTTCTTCACATGGCTTGTCTTGGGCAGCTCTTTTCTCTTTCGAATGCTCAACTTGAATCTTTTCTGGAGAAAGAGCTAGCCTTATTCAGAAAGCATTTTTTGAGGGCTTAAAAGAATGTTTGAAATAAGAGAAGGAATGGGCCAATTTCATATGCTATGGATGTGGCGAGAAAGCCACATCCAATCTGAGTGGCCCAATCCCAAGGAGAGGAATCACTTTGTTAACAAGTTTCAGGGCTACAAGAAGAAAAACTGTGGATCCAAGTCTAAGATGCTTCTTCTACTTCCTCTTCAAGTGAGGATGAACCGAAGTTGCCCAAGCACGAGAAGAAGGGCAAGAAGAAGGTGCAACATGGTTTCACGAGCATGTGTGTCACGCCCTGATTTTCTAAACCCACATTGCATCATGTCATCCGCATGTTAGGCATGACCTCATCATCTTATGCATCTAAACCCTAATCTCTTCCCTCTCGTAAACCACCGAGTAAAACCCTAATCCGGTAATTCACCCCATCTCCTTCTCGACCAATATCCATTGATACCCTCGCGGCACCTTTCCACCATCTGTCCCCAAGCACCGTCCCGGAACTCCGGAGACATTCCCATCCACTCCCTTCCTTGCCGCGCTTCGAAACCCTAAGTTTCGACCCCCGATTCCCTTTTCTCTTTATTTAATTCCTTCATCTCTAAAACCCTAACCGCAAAATCCATCTCTCCTCGGTCTGCCCGGAAATTCCAAATAAATTCCCGAAGAACCCTAGCAGTACCCTTGACCTAAATATAACCTAAAATATAAATGGCCAATATAAAAATCCTGAGTTATAAAAATATTAAAACTTAAGTCAACTTCGGGCATTGCTCTGCAACCCTTATATTTAATTCTCAGAAAATTCAGATAAAATCACACAGCACTCCCCACATTTCCAGGAGTCCAGATATATAAAAACATGGGCAAGTCCTATGCAAAAATCTAGCAAGGCAAGCACCGAACACTTTCCCCGTATTAGAGCCACGCATGAAATCGCAATTAATCTTCTCGGTCAAAGCAGCCAGCTCTCAGTGATCGGTCATTCAGCACTGCACTCACCTGTCTCAATCCCATTTAATCACCTGGCAGCTCACGTCCCCTCTCCACCATGTAGATTAAGGACTTGTCACCTTGGCATGCTTGGACTGCCATGCATGTTACCCCATTCAATGCGCAACTTTGCAGAGCCCCAGTTGATCAATCACAATCCCAGTTGACATGGCTGTGCACGTGGAAAACTTTGTTGGACACGCGTTGGCATGGGCATGCCGCTCTGGACGCGTCCAGTCCAGCCACAGCATGCACCGCTTACTCTCCTCACTGCCAGGCCGCCGTTGAGCCTTGTCCGAGCGCCACCCCCATGCCTGAGACGTCCCTCAGCTCCTCTGTAGCCTGCCCTCGCCGTACCCCAAGCTCAGCTGCCATTAACTCGCCGCCGAACCGTCGCATCACCGGAGCTCAGTGCCGCCGGCTATAAAAGGAGCTGCGAGCCCCTCCTTCAACCAGAGCAACCAGCGGCCCTTCCCTTAGCTCCAGCACCATCCCTTTCTCCTTTAGCTCCAGTAGCTTGAGCTCCTGAAGCTCCTTCGCCATGAACACCTGAGAACCACCCGAGCTCATCTTCTTCTCAAGCTCACCAAGCCCCATCTTCTCTTAGCTTCAGCACCATCCCAATCCCCACCTCAAGCTCACGCCTCACCTGAGCTAGCCCCGCCCGAGCTCAGCTCTCTCGGCCGCTCCTCCGTTCCACGCCGTTGTTTCCAACCGCCCAAGTCCCAGCTTCAACCGATCCAACTGCTGCCGCCATTGCCAGAGCTCCGCCCAGCTGCGCCGAAGCTCCGCCGGTCGGGTTCACACTCGAGCTCGCCCCAGCTCCTTTCTCCCTCCACCTCCCGAGCAGCGCCGCCGCAGGGTAAGCCCCGGTTCAGTGCGCCGCCGCTCTCTATTCTTTGTTTGTTTAGCTCGGTGAGTAACTGCTGGTCCTGTTGCATGTGTGGCCATTTTCTTCTTTTATTCTCAGCACATTGAGTGAGCTGCTGGTCCACGCTGTAGCATGTGTGGCTATTTTGCTTCTTTTTTTTCCCTTTAGCTCGTTACATCAGCTGTGGGCTACACTGTTGCATGTTTAGCTATTTTATTTCTTTTTCCCTTCAGCTCATGGAATCAGCTGCTGGTCCGCACGCACACTGTTGCATGTTTGGTCCTTTTAGTTCTTTTTCCAGCTCGCACAGCTCTAGTCATCAGTTAGCTCCTTAATGCACTAATCTAATTCTTGCTAAGCAGCAGCCCTAACCAGCTGAGTAATACCCCTTTTAGCCAAAGTTTTCTCACTTAGTTTTGGTTCTGGAATCCCATAGTAATTTCCATATTCCAATCCAAATGCATCTTCTAAAGTTAAAGCTTTTAGATTGCAATTAGCAGAATAGGGTTAAGTAAATTCCTGAAGTTTAATCCACGCATGCAATATAGTTATGCACCCACGAGCAATCAAAAATAATTTCCCAACCCTCCAGTAGCTAAATTATATTCCTGACCGTTCGCGATTCGTTTGAACGAAAGGTTTTAAATTTAGAAGCTACGCCGGAGTGTTTTCCATTTAAATGCACCGTCATTTTATGTGAAAATCTTGCATATACCTGTCGCCAAATCCGTTCTTTGACCTCATAAACCCAAGCCCTGAAATCTTAGGTTCGAACTTCGAACCTAGGCCCAAGTATATGCATCCCATTTTTAATCGCCACCCGAGACCCTAAATCCGAACTCGATCGTTCTAGGGCAACCACTCTCCTCAATTCATCGTATCATTCACCATTTCTTCTGGCATGCATATTGTTTGATTGTCTCGAAGTATTTGGATTGCTCTTTATTCGATGTTTTCTTCCGACGCGTAGTCCACGGAGTGAAGTACGTGCGTCAGGACGAACCGGCAACACCCCCACCTCAGGAACAGGAGCAGGAACTGCCAGGCAAGCAATCTCCCGCCTTGACCATTTTGAATCCTATATTTGTAAAGAATATTTATGTTGACTTCGAAACATGCATGCTATGTTATAAACTATATTTTATGTAGAAGTAGTTATTTTCGATAGATGCATATGGACTAGGGTCGAATATCTGATTTCTTGTAAACCTAGTGCTCCGTCGGTCGTTTTCGACCAACGACATATTAAGGTTATAGGCAGTAGCAAATGCTTAGCCCTGCTATAGTTAAACTAAAGTTTTGTTTAGAACCGGGGATGGGAAAATCAAAACCCGCGGATAGCATATGTTATCCGCGGTGCCTTTAAATGAAATGTTGCCAAAACCCAAATTGGAGTTGGAGATGATTTGGATTCGGGTAGGAATAAGGTGGTTTGAAGGGAGACGAAGTAGCTGAAGGCTATTCGGTGTTCGCTGACAAACTGGAGTCCTACTCGAATCAGTTAAGGACCGAGCCATCGTGCCGCTAAACCAGTTCCCCCACCGTACGTCCACATGTCCTTTATGGGAAGGACTTGACTCGGTAACCCGCCTAATACTAGGGTTCGGACCCGTGGGAAGTAAGAAGTATGTGCTAGGTAGGACGTTGGGCCCCTAGAGAATTCTCACGGCGCTATTTGTGTCAAAAGTCCTGGATGGTGAGGCCAAGGCGTGGGTGAGGATTCGATACAAAGATGAGAATAGTCCCACTTTAGGATTTGCGAGTAAAAATGTAAAGATTGGGTAAAACATCTAGCGGGTCCGACCCTAGGATGAAAGCAGGCGAAAATTCTCGTTGTAATAGCCCTGTAAGTACACGGCGCGCAGTGTGCCCAGGGGGACTTACATCTTGTGGGTAAAGCCGTACCACCTCTGCAGAGGGTTAAAAATCTATTCGAATAGCCGCGTCCTCGGTTATGGACATGAACTGGCACAGCCACACCCAGGCTAGACTAAGTTTTGTTTGCCAAAGTTGGGCAAAGGGATTAAGGACGTGGGCATGATGTGCCCACAGATGGGCAATTTTAGGCCATGAGTCGGTGGTAAGGAAATTGCCGAAGTAACCCACCGTATTGCCGGGAGGGAACGGAATACGGCCTAGTGCTGGAAAACCTAGTTATCGGATGAGTGAAGCTACCGTTTCGATGGTGGAGCCATGGCGGCAAGTGGAGCTATCAGGTAATAGGTCATGAGATGTTTAGCGGTGTTTACCGCGCAAGATGAGGAAGAAAAGGATGTGATGAGATGCTGTTGTTTTGCTACCAGTTTTTCCCAAACTGCTTTATAATCTACTATGCAGTAATTCCAAATTCAAAACTTACATTCCGCACAACTGCCAACATAGGTTAGAGCTATCCTTTGAAATATCCCCGCATGAAATATAGCTGTATAATCCCCCAATGGGGATTGCTTGCGAGTACATTCAATGTGCTCACCTGGCTTGTTGTATTGGCCAGAGGAGGAAGAAGACTTCAATTACGAGGAGGGCGACAGCGAAGCCGAGGCTTAGGACGTTTTCCCCAGTCAGCTGCCTGTTGGTTCGGCAAGCCGATGGGCTATCCACTTCGTTATGTTTTCCGCTGCTGTTTTATTCGGCCAATAGGCCATGTATCGAATCTCGACCGTAATGGTCTAACCGTGTAATAATGAATCCGGTACTGTATGTGTATGCTATCAAGTATTTGTGCGTACTGGCTACTGATCCAGGGACCAGTACAGTAATCGCAAATGACGTGTCCGACCTTAAAATCGGGCACGCCACAAGCTTGGTATCAGAGCATACTGACTGCAGGAAAACCCTAGGAGCATGGCCGTTAGATAGACCTAGGATATATGTATTTTCCAAAACTTTTTGAAAAACAAAAGTAACTAGGTATATGTTCTAGTACTCTTCCCTCATCTGAAAAATCCATTCCTTTCAAGCAACACTCTAACTAACTAAAGCTCATTTTGTTTTTGGTTTTGAAAATTTTGTAGATTGAACGATGGAGTTGTACGGAGAGACCTGCGCCGATGAATGCCCACGACTGCTTCGAGAGGCATTGGAGCGCTGTGGATACACTGTCCACCCTGAGTACCATGTTTTCCTGGAGAAGATGTCAGACACAGTGACAGAGTACTGGGCCAGGGTACTCCTCATTGGGATAAGGAACGCCAACTACCAGACATACAGCTTTGTGGGACCCTGCAGCTGGTCATACGAGCAAGCGGTACACCTGGTGGCATACAAGGCACTTGTGCACCTCCGCCACGAGCTGCCAGAGATGGGAGAATTCAGAGCCACGAGGTACATTCCACAGTACCCCATCCTGGAGAATGTCCGCTGGTACACCCCACCTCTGACAGAGAACGACGCCGCCGTGACGAACTTGGCGCACTACGTACAAGCTCAGGACTCACTGCTGCACAACGCTCTGGTAGAGCTGGAGGATGTACGCAAGGAGCTGCTACGTGTTAGAGCATTACTGGAGCAGGCCACTAGTCACCAGGGAGGGACCACTGCCGCAGCTGAAGTACCTCCAGAGCCCAGGGATATTCCAGTGGTAAGCGAGCAGCCGCCTCCGCCGAAGAGACGCTGCGGAAACAGCCGTGAGTACATCCGCCGGTTCACGTCAGGAGCCGGGACTTCACGTGTCATCCCCGAGATACCGAGCCCTACGCCACTCTTTGGAGCCGTTGATGTTCAGGACTCGGAGGAAGAGGAGGATCCAGAGGAGATAGTGCCAGCCTCAGAGGACGAGGAGATCCAGATCACGTCGTAGATTTTAGGGTTTGTAGTAGTCTACCATGAGCTAGTGTCGTGTAAGATGAATAAGTAGGCGCTAGCAGTACGTTGGATCTTATGTAATATACTAGGAACTTTGTATGCTAGGTAATGCATGACACACCCTAGGTGTATGTCGTGTCCCCTTATTAAATGGAATGGCCCACCCGGCCTCGTGTTGTTTTAATCAAGATCTGTCCGTACCCGCAAATCCCTCTCACCTGTCTTTCAAAACGCGAAGCCCGAGCAAGGACAAGACATTTGGGTCGTCCCTCAGTAATGAGGGTAGATAAATGTCTTATCCCAAGTAAAGGCTATTTCCCTTGTAGGACCCAAGCCACTCCCACCTGCCCTATAAGTACCCCGAGCCTCTTCCCTCATCTCACCACTCTTAGCTGCCTTTGAAGCCAGCACCACAACTTTCCTCTCTTCCCCCTTTCAAGCAACACCAAGAGGAAGTCATGCCGCGCGGGACACTCTACAACGAGACCACCGCTTCTGAGCTCGCAGGATTCGTAGACATCCTGTGGACGGTCACCCAGAGAGCTCTTCGAGCCTCCCAGCGACCAGAGTATGATGTCTACAGAGAAGAAGCCACCGATGCAAGCGTGTACTGGGCCGAAGTACACATCTACCAGGATGGCGTCGAAGACACGGTGACTTTCCACTTCATTGGTCACCCAGTACCTGACCCCGACCTAGCCATGCAAATGGTTGCATGGGAGGCTGTCTCCCGCCTTCATCAGTCCATTCCCAGCATGAACTGCAGAGCCTTCCGGTACTACCCCAGCCGCGCCCTGGGAGAGGATGTATCCTTCACCAGCACCGAGATGGAGCAAGATGTAGCTGTGGTGCATCTCACCCGGTATCTGGTCGCCATGACCCAAGTCTTTACCCAGCTCGTCAATATCCTTGCCCCAGCCACACCACCTCCACGGCCAAGACCCCGTACCAGAGATGCCGCCTCAACATCTGCTCGTGCCTCCGTGTCTGAAGAACCACCTCTGCTAGGGATACCCGTAGTGGTAGACGGCAACCCTTTCCCTGCCCTCTCCACCGAGTATCTCAGATTGTTCTCGGCGTATGCGGCTTCCACCCGAGCCGCTCATCGCCACAGGAACCCCTCCACACCCCGAAACACACCCACGCCCTCCGAGAACGGAGATACCCACAGGGAGATACCCCCGACCCAACCCTCCAACCTGGATATAGACCAGGTAGACTAGAAGAGTGAGGAGCGGAATAGCTGCTCCCGCATAATATTAAATTTAGGACCTATTTTCATGTTGTTGTATGAGGGCTTAGCCCGTGCCCTTAGGCACAATGCTTGTAAATGAAAGGTGTCATTAGACACCACCCTTGTATTGCCTATGTATGTTTTTCTTCGTTGTCTTAGTTGGATCTTGGTTGGTTGCCCCAACCTTAAAAAGCTCTGTGTTATGGCTGATCTTTGGTCTTGTGTCATACCGCCCCCATTTTCCCTCTTACCTTCTTGCTGAAAGCATAAATCTGATCAAAGGCAAACCGGTACCCATGCAGGTTAAGTACAGCATGAGTTTCCCTGTCAGGAACCATCGCGCCTGTAAGCCGGAAATGAGTGCACCAGCATACCTTGAGTGGGCCAATAACCCCGCACCTCCCGAAATCCCTGCCGAATCCCAAGGGGCCGTGTCACACCTCAGGGAGCCTCAAGCAAATCGATGCTCAAAGTTCACTGCCAAGGGACCAGCGAGACCTCGAGCTGTGTCGAATCAAAACAAGGAGCAAGACCCGCATTGCGCCGAGTCCGCGCATCCGGTACCAAAACCACCGACGGTAGAGCCATCAAACCAGGAGATGATCAAGATTTTAGGACAGACCTGTTTAGCAACCAGCAATGCTGTGCAGCAAATGTTACACAGCAATAGCCCAGCGGGAAGGGGAAACAAGCTCTCAGAATTCCAACAGACTTCCCCACCCATCTTCACCTATTCCACCGAGCCCTTGGATGCAGATGACTGGCTATTGGTGATAGCAGAAAAACTGGAAGTAGCTAGGTGCGACGAGCGGGACAAGGTACCCTTTGCTACCCAATATCTACAAGGACCCGCCGCAGCCTGGTGGAAGAGAGTCAAAGGCACCCAGCCCAAGCAGACTGAAATCACTTGGGATATGTTCAAGGAGCTCTTCCGTAAACATCATATTCCAGCCAGTTTGGTTGGAATCAAGAAAAAGGAATTCTATGATCTGAAGCAAGGGAATATGACCGTCACGGAATACCTGCACAAGTTCACTCGACTGGCTCGCTACGCGGAGGAAGACATGAAGTCCGAGCAGGCGCAAGTGGAGCAATTTCTAAACGGCCTTCAACCAATCCTCCAGTATCAATTGGCCTCACAGAAGTTTACAGAGCTACAGGATCTGGTCAACACCGCTCTGAATGTGGAGACAAAGCGCCATGGTCTACTTGACACACGTAAAAGAAAGAATGAGAGATCATTCACTCCGGGAGAGCCACACCAGCGACCTCACCAAGATAAGAAATATGTTCCAAGGTTTGCTGCACCACAATACCACAGGACCAACCCTCCTGCCCCTCAGTTTAGATCCTATAACCCTCAGGGAAACCAGAAAAGTGGCACCCCTAACCATCCTACTGGAGACTCAAGCCAGAAGCCCCGGAACCGCAACTGTTACAACTGCGGAGAGCCAGGACACTTCGCTGTCCAGTGCCCCAAGAAGCAGAAGGAACCAGCTGACCAGCATTCGCAAGGCCACACTATGCAGACCAGGAGCCAGGAGTCCAGGGGACGTCAAAGCTATAGTAAGGGGCGAGTCAACCATGTGGATGCAGAGGAAGCGCAGGACACCCAGGACGTCGTAATTGGTACGTTTCCTGTTAATGCCGTAATTGCAACAGTTTTATTTGATTCGGGAGCCTCGCATTCTTTCATATCGAAAGATTCATGGATGAAAACCACTTAGAAGTACACCTTATGGAAACCCCCATGCGCGTTCGAACCCCAGGATCAGAAATAAGAACCAAGTTTTATTGCAAGGGTGTAAGCATCCTCATAAGGGGGGTAGAATTCCTAGCCAACCTGATTATGCTAAGATCGGAAGACATAGATGTGATCCTAGGAATGGATTGGCTACCCAAGTTTAAAGGCAACATCAATTTTGAAACCAAGACGGTGACCCTCACCAATGCCTCAGGGGAGACAGTTCAGTTTCGCCCCGAGTCTCCAAATGTCCATCGTAGCACCCTCAACCAGTTGACTACACCGGGAGTCGACCAAGTCCCTACAGTGCAGGAATACTCTGATGTATTTCCAGAAGAACTGCCCGGAATGCCACCTGACCGAGATGTGGAGTTTGTCATTGAGTTAGTTCCTGGAACAGCACCAATTGCAAAGAGACCTTACCGTATGTCGAAGGACCTTTTGGATGAGCTAAAAGAGCAATTGGAAGAACTTCAAGGTAAAGGATTCATCAGACCTAGTGCGTCACCATGGGGGTCACCAGTGCTGTTTGTCGAGAAGAAGGACAAGTCCCTTCGCATGTGTGTGGATTATAGAGCATTGAACGAGGTAACCATCAAGAACAAATACCCTCTTCCCCGAATAGATGACCTATTCGACCAGATGAATGGAGCCCAAGTGTTCTCTAAGATAGACCTGAGATCAAGTTACCATCAGCTAAAGATTCGAGAGCAGGACATACCAAAGACTGCCTTCACCACCCGCTATGGATTATATGAGTATACCGTTATGCCCTTCGGCCTAACCAATGCCCCGGCATACTTCATGAATTTAATGAACAAGGTATTCATGGAATACTTGGACAAATTCGTGGTGGTATTCATCGATGATATTTTGGTCTATTCCAAATCTGACGAAGAACACCGGCACCACCTGCGAACCATTTTGGACAAGCTAAGAGAGCACCAGCTATATGCCAAGTTCAACAAGTGCGATTTTTGGTTAAGAGAAGTCGGGTTCCTCGGGCACATAGTATCCGCAGGAGGAATAGCTGTGGACCCAGAAAAAGGTTAATGCTGTGCTAGATTGGAAGCCGCCCAAGTCAGTAACCGAGATTCGAAGCTTTCTAGGTCTGGCGGGATACTACCGCCGCTTCATCGAAGGATTTTCGAAGCTGGCCAGACCGATGACGCAGTTGCTCAAGAAAGACCAGAGGTTTGAATGGACTCAGAAGTGCGAGGATAGTTTTCAAGAAATGAAGAAAAGGTTAACTTCAGCTCCGGTATTGACATTGCCCGACCTGCAGAAGAATTTTGATGTCTACTGCGACGCATCCCGACATGGACTCGGATGTGTACTCATGCAGGAAGGAAAAGTAGTTGCGTATGCCTCTCGCCAACTATGACCTCACGAAGTGAACTATCCAACCCATGATTTGGAATTAGCCGCTGTGGTACACGCATTAAAGATATGGCGGCATTACCTCATCGAAAACCGTTGCGAGATATACACGGATCATAAGAGTTTGAAATACATCTTCACCCAGTCAGACCTGAACATGAGGCAAAGAAGATGGTTAGAATTAATCAAGGACTACGATCTGGGAGTTCACTACCATCCCGGAAAAGCAAATGTAGTGGCCGACACCCTCAGTAGGAAGCCAGCCGCGTTGAATACCTTAATCCAAGAAAATCAACCCGAGCTGTATGAGGAGCTTGAGAAGCTCAACTTGGGTCTAGTCGAAGAAGGATATATAGCCAACCTGGAGATGACATCGTCCCTCACCGCACAGATCAAGGAAGCCCAGAAAGGACACGAGAGTATAGAGAGTATCAAGGAGAAGATGAAAAGGGGCAAGGCAAATGATTTTAAAGAAGACGAAGAAGGTGTCCTATGGTTTGAGGACCGATTGTGTATACCTGCTTGCGAGAAGCTTAAGGAAATGATCCTAAAAGAAGCCCACGAGTCTCGATACTCCATTCACCCTGGAGGAACCAAAATGTATCAGGATCTAAAGGAAAAATTCTGGTGGCACGGGATGAAACGAGAGATAGCAAGTTTCATCGCCCGTTGCGATATCTGCCAGCGAGTCAAGGCGGAACATCAGAAACCCGCCGGATTGTTGCAGCCCATCAAGGTACCTGAATGGAAATGGGATGAAGTTGGCATGGACTTTATCGTTGGACTCCCAAGAACAAAGAAGGGTAGTGATTCCATATGGGTCATAGTTGACCGACTAACCAAAGTGGCACATTTCCTGCCTGTCAAAACCACCTATCGAGGAGATCAGTTAGCCAAGTTATATCTCTCTCGGATAGTTAGTTTACACGGAGTACCGAAGAGGATCATATCGGATCGAGGCACCCAATTCACATCCAGATTTTGGGAAAGCTTACATGAAGCTATAGGAACCCGCCTCCATTTCAGCACCGCTTATCATCCGCAGACGGATGGGCAAACAGAAAGGATAAACCAGATTTTAGAAGATATGCTCAGAGCATGCGCCCTAACTTATGGAGATAGTTGGGAGGATAGTTTGCCTTACGCGGAGTTTTCATACAATAATAGTTACCAGGCCAGTCTGCAAATGTCACCATTTGAAGCACTATATGGACGCCGATGCCGAACACCTTTGAATTGGTCAGAGACCGGTGATGGAAAAGTTTTCGGTCCCGATATCCTCCAAGATGCCGAAGAGAAAGTAAGATTCATCCAGGACAGACTCAAAGTAGCATAGTCGAGACAAAAGAGCTACGCCGACTCCAAGCGGCGAGACATTACCTTTGCACCCAGAGACTATGTCTACTTACGAGTGACACCCCTTAAGGGAACCCAGAGGTTCAGCGTGAAAGGCAAATTAGCACCCAGATATGTTGGACCGTTTAAAGTAGAAGAAAGAAGAGGTCAAGTCGCTTATCAGTTGGAACTACCACCAGAGTTATCAGATGTTCATAATGTGTTCCACGTATCTCAGTTAAGGAAATGTCTGGAGCCGCCAGTGAAACAAGTCCAGTACCAAGAGTTAGACCTCGACAAGGACCTCACCTATGTGGAGCGACCTCTTAAGATTCTGGAAAGTGCAGAACGAAGGACCAGGAATAAGAACATCCAGTTTCACAAAGTCCAGTGGAACCATCACTCAGAGGAAGAAGCTACCTGGGAGCGAGAAGATTTCCTGATGGACAAGTTTCCGTACCTATTCCGATCTGTAGAATCTCGAGGACGAGATTCGATTTAAGGGGGGTAGGTTTGTCACGCCCTGATTTTCTAAACCCGCATTGCATCATGTCATCCGCATGTTAGGCATGACCTCATCATCTTATGCATCTAAACCCTAATCTCTTCCCTCTCGTAAACCACCGAGTAAAACCCTAATCCGGTAATTCACCCCATCTCCTTCTCGACCAATATCCGTTGATACCCTCGCGGCACCTTTCCACCATCTGTCCCCAAGCACCGTCCCGGAACTCCGGAGACATTCCCATCCACTCCCTTCCTTGCCGCGCTTCGAAACCCTAAGTTTCGACCCCCGATTCCCTTTTCTCTTTATTTAATTCCTTCATCTCTAAAACCCTAACCGCAAAATCCATCTCTCCTCGGTCTGCCCGGAAATTCCAAATAAATTCCCGAAGAACCCTAGTAGTACCCTTGACCTAAATATAACCTAAAATATAAATGGCCAATATAAAAATCCTGAGTTATAAAAATATTAAAACTTAAGTCAACTTCGGGCATTGCTCTGCAACCCTTATATTTAATTCTCAGAAAATTCAGATAAAATCACACAGCACTCCCCACATTTCCAGGAGTCCAGATATATAAAAACATGGGCAAGTCCTATGCAAAAATCTAGCAAGGCAAGCACCGAACACTTTCCCCGTATTAGAGCCACGCATGAAATCGCAATTAATCTTCTCGGTCAAAGCAGCCAGCTCTCAGTGATCGGTCATTCAGCACTGCACTCACCTGTCTCAATCCCATTTAATCACCTGGCAGCTCACGTCCCCTCTCCACCATGTAGATTAAGGACTTGTCACCTTGGCATGCTTGGACTGCCATGCATGTTACCCCATTCAATGCGCAACTTTGCAGAGCCCCAGTTGATCAATCACAATCCCAGTTGACATGGCTGTGCACGTGGAAAACTTTGTTGGACACACGTTGGCATGGGCATGCCGCTCTGGACGCGTCCAGTCCAGCCACAGCATGCACCGCTTACTCTCCTCACTGCCAGGCCGCCGTTGAGCCTTGTCCGAGCGCCACCCCCATGCCTGAGATGTCCCTCAGCTCCTCTGTAGCCTGCCCTCGCCGTACCCCAAGCTCAGCTGCCATTAACTCGCCGCCGAACCGTCGCATCACCGGAGCTCAGTGCCGCCGGCTATAAAAGGAGCTGCGAGCCCCTCCTTCAACCAGAGCAACCAGCGGCCCTTCCCTTAGCTCCAGCACCATCCCTTTCTCCTTTAGCTCCAGTAGCTTGAGCTCCTGAAGCTCCTTCGCCATGAACACCTGAGAACCACCCGAGCTCATCTTCTTCTCAAGCTCACCAAGCCCCATCTTCTCTTAGCTTCAGCACCATCCCAATCCCCACCTCAAGCTCACGCCTCACCTGAGCTAGCCCCGCCCGAGCTCAGCTCTCTCGGCCGCTCCTCCGTTCCACGCCGTTGTTTCCAACCGCCCAAGTCCCAGCTTCAACCGATCCAACTGCTGCCGCCATTGCCAGAGCTCCGCCCAGCTGCGCCGAAGCTCCACCGGTCGGGTTCACACTCGAGCTCGCCCCAGCTCCTTTCTCCCTCCACCTCCCGAGCAGCGCCGCCGCAGGGTAAGCCCCGGTTCAGTGCGCCGCCGCTCTCTATTCTTTGTTTGTTTAGCTCGGTGAGTAACTGCTGGTCCTGTTGCATGTGTGGCCATTTTCTTCTTTTATTCTCAGCACATTGAGTGAGCTGCTGGTCCACGCTGTAGCATGTGTGGCTATTTTGCTTCTTTTTTTTCCCTTTAGCTCGTTACATCAGCTGTGGGCTACACTGTTGCATGTTTAGCTATTTTATTTCTTTTTCCCTTCAGCTCATGGAATCAGCTGCTGGTCCGCACGCACACTGTTGCATGTTTGGTCCTTTTAGTTCTTTTTCCAGCTCGCACAGCTCTAGTCATCAGTTAGCTCCTTAATGCACTAATCTAATTCTTGCTAAGCAGCAGCCCTAACCAGCTGAGTAATACCCCTTTTAGCCAAAGTTTTCTCACTTAGTTTTGGTTCTGGAATCCCATAGTAATTTCCATATTCCAATCCAAATGCATCTTCTAAAGTTAAAGCTTTTAGATTGCAATTAGCAGAATAGGGTTAAGTAAATTCCTGAAGTTTAATCCACGCATGCAATATAGTTATGCACCCACGAGCAATCAAAAATAATTTCCCAACCCTCCAGTAGCTAAATTATATTCCTGACCGTTCGCGATTCGTTTGAACGAAAGGTTTTAAATTTAGAAGCTACGCCGGAGTGTTTTCCATTTAAATGCACCATCATTTTATGTGAAAATCTTGCATATACCTGTCGCCAAATCCGTTCTTTGACCTCATAAACCCAAGCCCTGAAATCTTAGGTTCGAACTTCGAACCTAGGCCCAAGTATATGCATCCCAGTTTTAATCGCCACCCGAGACCCTAAATCCGAACTCGATCGTTCTAGGGCAACCACTCTCCTCAATTCATCGTATCATTCACCATTTCTTCTGGCATGCATATTGTTTGATTCTCTCAAAGTATTTGGATTGCTCTTTATTCGATGTTTTCTTCCGACGCGTAGTCCACGGAGTGAAGTACGTGCGTCAGGACGAACCGGCAACACCCCCACCTCAGGAACAGGAGCAGGAACTGCCAGGCAAGCAATCTCCCGCCTTGACCATTTTGAATCCTATATTTGTAAAGAATATTTATGTTGACTTCGAAACATGCATGCTATGTTATAAACTATATTTTATGTAGAAGTAGTTATTTCCGATAGATGCATATGGACTAGGGTCGAATATCTGATTTCTTGTAAACCTAGTGCTCCGTCGGTCGTTTTCGACCAACGACATATTAAGGTTATAGGCAGTAGCAAATGCTTAGCCCTGCTATAGTTAAACTAAAGTTTTGTTTAGAACCGGGGATGGGAAAATCAAAACCCGCGGATAGCATATGTTATCCGCGGTGCCTTTAAATGAAATGTTGCCAAAACCCAAATTGGAGTTGGAGATGATTTGGATTCGGGTAGGAATAAGGTGGTTTGAAGGGAGACGAAGTAGCTGAAGGCTATTCGGTGTTCGCTGACAAACTGGAGTCCTACTCGAATCAGTTAAGGACCGAGCCATCGTGCCGCTAAACCAGTTCCCCCACCGTACGTCCACATGTCCTTTATGGGAAGGACTTGACTCGGTAACCCGCCTAATACTAGGGTTCGGACCCGTGGAAAGTAAGAAGTATGTGCTAGGTAGGACGTTGGGCCCCTAGAGAATTCTCACGGCGCTATTTGTGTCAAAAGTCCTGGATGGTGAGGCCAAGGCGTGGGTGAGGATTCGATACAAAGATGAGAATAGTCCCACTTTAGGATTTGCGAGTAAAAATGTAAAGATTGGGTAAAACATCTAGCGGGTCCGACCCTAGGATGAAAGCAGGCGAAAATTCTCGTTGTAATAGCCCTGTAAGTACACGGCGCGCAGTGTGCCCAGGGGGACTTACATCTTGTGGGTAAAGCCGTACCACCTCTGCAGAGGGTTAAAAATCTATTCGAATAGCCGCGTCCTCGGTTATGGACATGAACTGGCACAGCCACACCCAGGCTAGACTAAGTTTTGTTTGCCAAAGTTGGGCAAAGGGATTAAGGACGTGGGCATGATGTGCCCACAGATGGGCAATTTTAGGCCATGAGTCGGTGGTAAGGAAATTGCCGAAGTAACCCACCGTATTGCCGGGAGGGAACGGAATACGGCCTAGTGCTGGAAAACCTAGTTATCGGATGAGTGAAGCTACCGTTTCGATGGTGGAGCCATGGCGGCAAGTGGAGCTATCAGGTAATAGGTCATGAGATGTTTAGCGGTGTTTACCGCGCAAGATGAGGAAGAAAAGGATGTGATGAGATGCTGTTGTTTTGCTACCAGTTTTTCCCAAACTGCTTTATAATCTACTATGCAGTAATTCCAAATTCAAAACTTACATTCCGCACAACTGCCAACATAGGTTAGAGCTATCCTTTGAAATATCTCCGCATGAAATATAGCTGTATAATCCCCCAATGGGGATTGCTTGCGAGTACATTCAATGTGCTCACCTGGCTTGTTGTATTGGCCAGAGGAGGAAGAAGACTTCAATTACGAGGAGGGCGACAACGAAGCCGAGGCTTAGGACGTTTTCCCCAGTCAGCTGCCTGTTGGTTTGGCAAGCCGATGGGCTATCCACTTCGTTATGTTTTCCGCTGTTGTTTTATTCGGCCAATAGGCCATGTATCGAATCTCAACCGTAATGGTCTAACCGTGTAATAATGAATCCGGTACAGTATGTGTATGCTATCAAGTATTTGTGCGTACTGGCTACTGATCCAGGGACCAGTACAGTAATCGCAAATGACGTGTCCGACCTTAAAATCGGGCACGCCACAATGTGATTCATGGCTCAAGATAAACAGGAGAGCATGGATGATCTTGAGAGCAAGGTGAGCTACACCTTCGATGAACTTAGTGTCATTCATGAGAAGCTTCAAGATATGTTCGATTTGCAAAATGACAGTTCGTTTGCCTCTACTAAGAAGTCTAAGGATCTCTCTACGCAAGTAGATTCACTTACACTAGAACTTGCTAAACTTAAGAGTAATGATGATGAGTGTGCAAGTTGTGATGTTTTACATAAGAAATTTCTTGAAACTAAAGATTCTCTTGCTAGTGCAAATGAATTGATTGAGTCATCTAGGACTAAATTAGATAAATTTAAGTCGAGCCCTTACTTCTTTTGTACCTTTAAGGATGATAATTTAGACTTGCTTAAGAAAGAACTTGTCATGCTTGAATCCTCCCATGCTAGCTTGCCTTGATTATGGTCTCTTGGATGTTCTTCTAGCATAACACCTCTCAATGAATTGAACGAAATAAAAGTGTGCTTTGCTCTAGTTTTCATGATGCACATTTTAGTTATTCAAGAGCTCATAGTCTATAAGGACAGTCTAGCCAAAATGAAAATTGTGTATTTTGTTGGTTACATTTTTCACTCATCTCATGCTAAGGGACTTAAAAATGTTGAAAAACAACTTTCAAGCATTAGTTATAAGGACAAGAACCTCATTCAACGACGCTTGTTTGGATGTTCCTAAGACACACACGAGGCCTCAAAATGTTAAGGCACTTAGTGGCTCTAGGGTGTGACAGCGTGTAGATTGCTTCGAGTCTTATCGCTGTCCTCTTGGAGGTGATTCGTGTACTATGTTCCTCCGTGCCATAGACTTTATCAGGGTCACGTTGTTACTCAAGATATTGCATTGCATGCTAATCCCTCACGACTTTATATTCCTTCTAAGAGAGTGACTCAGTACTGGATTCATAACTTTGTCTCCCATGTTGTTATCTCTTTTTATTTTCTCCATATTTGTTTCCTTGCACATCTTGTTGACTAGCATGCTAGGGTTTTCTTAGAGTTCTAGAACTGCATGTGTAGAACCTAGATGGAGTTATACTACTTATCTATGTTTCAAATGATGAATACTTTGCCACAGAGTTTGTTATTGGAGTTGAATGTTAGGTTGTAAGAATTCAACGTTCATGTTTGAAATGTGTATATCGGATGTTCCGGTATTCTGATCGGAACTTTTGATGTATTTTGGAAGATCCGTCTCGACTATGTTTTTAGCGCTCTGGAAAAACCGAAGTCTCATGTTTGATAACCGAATGGTCCGATGTGTTTCGGAGGTCCTGAGTTTGAATTTGGAGGTTCAGACTTTCATCTCCAGCAGCTCCGAGGTTTTTCGGAAGCTCCGAGGTTTGTGCGAACCGGATGGTCTGAGGTGATTCAGAAGTTCAATTGTTAAAGTCAGAATGTCTGAGCTTGAAGTCAAAGGCTCTGACTTCCATTTTTGGAGGCTCTGAGTTCAGGTTCTGGACTCGACTTTCGTGAGTGCTCAGTGGATTTCTAGATCGTATGTGTGGAGACGGAATTGAAGTCAGAGGCTCTGACTTTCAATTCTGGAGTGACCGAGTTCAGTGTCTAGATTTGACTTTCAGATCATGTTTGGGAGAACCGGAGTTTCTGATCCAGGAACCAGATGTTCCAATAGTGAAAATATTTTGTCCACGTGCTTTCTGATGAATTAGAGTTTGGCCAATTTGTCTCGTAAAAGTTGATGGAATTTTTTTCTCGACTAACTTGGGTCAAGTAGAAAACTTATGCTCGCAACCGGTTTGCTTGTCTACTAGTGTGCAGGGCTAATGAGTTCGACGGTGGTTTGGTCACGAGGATTAGCACGACGCCTAGAGGGCGGAGATGCGATCAAGTTGGTGGCGTCGACATCGGGCGGCTCAAGACGGAGCCTTAGCGGACAAGGCCAAGGTGGAGACAAGACGTGAGGATCAAGTTGGTGCAAGGGCACTTTGGTAAAAGTGTAGACACCACCGAAGCAAAATCAAAGAAATCACGGTGGCAGCAAATGATGCGGTTTAGGATTAGGCTTGTGGTGGTAAGGAAGTTTGAGGGTGGATAGGTGGCTTAGACACTTTGGGATGCGTGCTCAGAGTCCTATGCCCTAAGGTGGGCCTTGAGGCCCAAGTGGAGAGGGGTATGCCTCTTCCACTATAAATAGGAGATGGTGGGTTTATGAAACCCTAAATTTTGTGACAATCCTTTGTAAGAGCTGCTCAAGAGAGCTTGGCCTAAGTTGAGAGGCTTTTAAAACATCAAGAAAATCAATACAAGAAGAGTTCCAAGAAGAGAGTACGTATTCTTGAGTTTCTCTCTTTCTCTCTCTTTGGTTTTTCATTTTCTTGCCGTTCTCTTTCGAGACCTCTTGGATATGGCAAGTTAATGATGTATGATCATGTTCATGTTAATTCCATCCTAGTATACCCGAAGAATCTCTCATTCCCGTCTTGATTTCAGATCTATATTGGAGGAAAGACAAGTTCTTGGGGTTTTCAATTTTGATTCTCGTTGTGATTTCAATCTTGTCTTTTGGGCTTGGAATATGTTGCTAGGATATGTGAGATGATTTCTTGTTAATTCCTTATCAACATACCTCACAAGATCCTAGGAATCAAGGATTTGATTTTCGCTCATCTTATTAGCTAGGGCTGATTTTTGAAGTTAGAAAATAGCAGATAGTAAATTGGCTTTTCTATTAGCACAGACAAGCTTTTGACATGATTCCAACTAGAGTAGCTTCGTAAGTCTTGTGTCTATCACTGTGCAAAATTTTGTTCAATTCAGTTGGGTAGATCAAAATCTGTGAACGTTTTTCAAGCGATAGTCTGCTAATTTTGCCAATATCGGAAGCTCCGACTTCCTCGTTCCGGAAGTTCTGATCCATATCAGAAGTTCCAATCCACATCGGAAGTTCCGACCTAGAAGTCAGAAATTCTGATTTTTCCAGGTAGTTCAGAAACAGAGTCACTTCGGAACCTCCGATAAGGTCGGAACCTCTGATATTTTTACTTCGAAACTTTCGATCTGTCTGGTTTTGGCTCCACTGATTTTGATTGTTTTTGTCGAAGATTTTCCGCTGCATTCTCTAATTTGAATATTTTGTATCGTGTTCTTCTTTTCAGAAGAAAAAGTTGAATTCGACATTGACCCCCCTGTCGGAAGCCACTGGTCCAACAACATGTATTGGATTTATTTTTGGTAGAAGTTTTTGATAATCTCCTATTAACCACCCCTCTAGTTGGTAGTCTAGTTCCTTTCAATTGGTATCAGAGCCTCGTGCTCTCATATCTTAGGTTTTACTACCTAGAGTGATAGGATGTCTACTAATGAGGGGATATATGTGGGGAGAGGTCCATACTTTAATGGTTCAAATTATGCTAGTTAGAAACACAAAATGAAAATGCATTTAATAGCCACTAGACCAAGCATAAGGCGTGTTGTTGTTGCTAATTATATAGTACTAAATAAAGGCGAGCTCACCAAGAGTGACCACCAGAACATCCACCTTAATACCCAAGCGACAAACGTTATCTTAAACACATTGAGTACGGATGAATTCAACCGAGTGAGCACGCTTGAGGATGCCAAGAACATATGGAACATGCTCATGGAGATCCATAAGGGAACTTGTTCCATCAAAAAGTCAAGACTCGACATTCTCACAAGCAAGCTCGACCGCTTCGCTATGATGGAGAATGAGGGGACGAATGAAATTTTCACCCGCCTCAATCACATTGTGAATGAGCTAATCCCTCAGGTGTAGAGATCATTGACCACTTCATCGTTAAGAAGATGCTACGAGCCCTCTCACCGAAGTATGAATACTTAGTGATGCTCATCTGTGAAAGCGATGACTTCAAGAAGTTGAATCTCACCGAGGTGCTTGGAAGAATCATTGCTCATGAGATGGCTATCCAAGACAAGGAAGATCTCATGGCCTATAGATCAAGTCTCAACAAGAATATCACCTTGAAGGACAAGTACATCATCAAGGATGACTCAAGCGACGATGATGAAGAAGAGGAACTTGAGGAACATGACATTGCTCTATTTGTGAGAAGATTCTCCAACATGTTCAAGAAGGGCGGTGTCAACAAGTTCCTCGGCCAAGGGAGAAGCCATAAGTACTCGAAGGATACAAGAAGAAACTTAGCAAGATGGCATGCTTTGAGTGCGGCAAGACGGGACACTTCAACACCAATTGTCCCAACAAGAAGGACAACAAGAATAAGAAGCAAAAGGGGTACAAGAAGGAGCATCATGAGAAGTGCGAGTCGTCAAGAACCACCACAAGGGCCTAGCCCATGTTGGTGAGGAATGAGATTCTAATGACTTGAGCTCCAACTCCAACTCTGATGATGGTATCACCGGTCTCACCATGGAAACTCCAAATCCGATGATGCCAAGTCTCTCTTGGACCATTCAAATAATGACGATGCGCCTATTTGTCTCATGGAAAAGGGGTCAAAGGTATCACAAATCACCAATTCTCCAACCTATGATGATAATGATGAAGATTTGCTTAATGATTTTGATGATTTGAGCATACCTAGCAATGATTCTCTTGTTGCCATTCTTGAGAAGGAAGATATGTTGCTTGTGAAGGAGATGTAGAAAAATGAGGTTATAACCCTTAAGCATATGGAGCTTAAGGTCTCATATCGTAGACTTGAAAAATGAGGAACTTAGGAGTGTTAATGAAAATCTTGGGCTTGAGAACACCAAGAACAAACAATACTATGAAACTCTTATGATATACCATGATATCCTCAAGGGCAAGTGCCTCTCTGACCAAAAATTGACCTCATTAAAGAGAGTGTAGAAATGTCATGTCCTAAGTGTGCTTCATCATCCATGGATTCTCCTATTATTGCTCATGTTGATGTCGCTAGTACTTCTAACCTCATATCATTTGAAGTGACACTCGTGAGTGAGAATGCTAGGTTGAAGGCTCAACTCCAACACGGTTTACTCAAATGCTACGATGGTAGTAAAACCCTCAAGGAGATATTAAGCCACCAAAAGGAGAACTCTAACCATGTGGGTTTAGGCTTTACTCCAATGACAATGGTAAGACATGGCCTCTCAACAATATCTAAAGACCATGTTCGTGCAAGTAAAGGAGAAGCAAGTGCAACCTCCACTTTTAAGGGTCATTCAGTTAAAAGGAGCCTCCAAGTTGCCGACATGTGCTTCTGTCTATTGTACTATGAAGGCCGGAGTCTTGGGGTTTTTGTTGGAGTCTCCGAGATCCGTTTTTGGACACTTCATACAGCTGTTGTTTGAAGTCTCCAGGTTCTTGTCGGAGCCTCCAAGATCTGTTGCTGTATTCATAATATAGCCGTTGATTTGAAAATGTTAGAACCTCCGGGTTTTGCCAATTTTGCTATAACGGCTAGTTTTTGAGGGGTTGGCTATATATACCGCAAAGCTTCTTTGCACATATAACTCTTTGCTACTGTATTCCTCTGCTCTCCTAAGTGGTACTCCACATTTCCTCAACCCCAAATTTAGATCTTTGTGAGGAAATCTTTGAGAGATTGAGATTAATCTATAGGTTAGCATCAAGCAAGAGTTCATCTCCAAGCTGAACTGACTGAAGCATCTAACTCTTGGAGATGACGTCTCCTAGATGGCTAGTAGTCGCTTGAGAGCCATCGAGCAGTTTATGAAGAGCCCCAAGAAATTTCTGAGGATTTGGAGCTCGCTTACCACAAGGCGAAAAGTTGCACGAGTGAGAGGGGGCTTTTACATCGGTAACCCCCTTGAGGGAAGTGCAAGATTTTTTGCCAACTTCGATCTATGGATCAAGCTTCCTCAACAGAGAAGTAGAGCCTCGCCAAAGGCTCAAACTTCGATAACAAATCTTTTATCTCTTGTGTGGTTGCCTCTTTTCATTCCTACATATTTGCTTCCTTGCACATCTTGTTGACTAGCATGCTAGGATGTGCTTGACAGTCCTGTCGATGGTGAGTTGAGGCGGGGTGGAGGTCTGGTGAGTGGTTGCCGGCGGCGGGGGTGCAACTAAGGGGTAGATGATGCGCCCGTGGGGGAGAGGGAGGAGAAGAGGGGCGCGCAGGGCTCACCGATGGCGGCTAGGCGATGGCCATGGGGGAGAGCAAGGAGGAAGTGGTGCAGGGGAGCAAGGGGGTCTCAACCCCCTTTATATAGGCTGAGGGCGGGTCGGCTAGGGTTCGACCGCCCCAGATTGCTTGGCATGCAAAGCAAAGAGGCAGTGGAATCAGAGAGGGACTTGGACTTAGGGAGGGACACGAGTAGGAGCTGGCCGCGGCCCTGTGGGAGAGGAGGAGGATGGGCTGTGACGATGGCATAGCACCCGGGTATCATCAAGAAGGACAAAGCCGGCCCTCTGGACATAGGGTAGGCCGGGCCGACTACTCGGAGTCCGACTTCTACATGAGGGCGCATCATCAACTTGGAGTACAAGACATGGATATGTACCTACCCAGTAATCCCGGGTTCTAGTTGTAACCGACTAGGAGATCAATCTGTAAACTGATCCGGACTCATGTAACTCTGCCCCCGCCGACTATATAAGGCAGGGCAGGGATCCCCCGATCGGTAGACTCATGCTCTTCATAACCCTGAGAGACACACAATCCAATCTCAAGCTTCACACGGCGCACAAGCAATACAATCCACCAAACACATGATGTAGGGTATTACCTCTTCCCGAGGGCCTGAACCTGCCTAAACTCCTTGTCCCGTGTGCACCTATCTAGATCTGCTACCCATACGCTGCCCCATATTCATTATTGCCGAATCAAAACACTGACAGGCTGGGCCCGAGAAGAAAAGGAGGAGGCGCGGCAAATGGACGAGTGGAAAGGGATGGTGCATCAGGAAGCTGTTGTGGTAGAGAAGAAAAGGAAGAAAGGGAGAAAGGAAAAGAAAAAAAAAGATATGGGGTTGACCTAAAACTAAAACTAAAACCAAATTTAATTCACGGTTTAGTTCAATTAAAGCGTCCAAAAATTATAAAAACTTTATTAACTCACATAAAAACATAATTTTCTCTTTTAATCACAGATAATTAAGAAGTTTTAAAATATTAAGAAAACTGGGGTGTTACATACGTGGGTCTTGCAAACTCTAACACTCACCAATAGAACCCATGTACAGTGCAACGGAGCTGGTCATGAAGTGTAACGAAGCTGGTGTAAAGCGTAATATTATTTGTCTCGACCTAGCGTGAAGTGCTTATTATTACTAAACCTGAGGAAACTGCAGCTGGTGCCAATTTACCTGGTGGTACGTATAATTTACTCAGTTCGTAACTTTACCATTCAAGCATGGAAGCCAATTCTTATAGGATCTTGCGAAGAACCTGCCCTAAGCAGAACTGAGATAAGATAGATAACCTGGTTCAAAAAAAGATAAGATAGATAACCCCGCTCCCGAATTCAAATCCGCCCTCCCCCAAAATTGGTAGCACGACCGCCACGCCGCTTTCCCTCTCCGCCTCCCTCCAAAACCCGAATCAGACCAGGATCAAACGAAATCCCCAATCGCACGTCCCGAATTCAGCACGGGGATCCACAAATCGCGCGGTCTGATGCCGACGGTAAGCGTCCTCTCCGATCCCTAAACCCCTGATTCCCCTCGCATCTGGCGAGGAATTCCTCGGTTCGTTCGTTCATTTGGATCGGATTTGGTTCCTGTTGGTGCTAGCGTTGATATGGATAGTGTGGTTGGTGCAGGCGGAGGTGGAGGATGCGGCGGCGGATGGCGAGGAGCTCGAGCCGCTCTTTGACTACTCCCGAGTGCAGCCCACCATTGCCTTCTGTTTCGACGGTACGCATTGCGACCCCATGGTATAGGGTTTCCTTCGGAAGTTGCTTATGGCCTTCTCGGTTTCGATGTGCAGACTCCGACCTTGAGAAGTCGGACATCTTCGTCCACTGCAATAAGCGCCCCAAGGTGGCCGACGCCGACGCTGTCGTGAGTACGAGCGAGTTCAATTCGATTGATGGGTGGGACTTTGGGTGCGAAAGTTAACGTGTTTGATGCTGATCTGTGCGTTTTGTAGGAAGGGGATAAGGCTGACGAGAATGGCGCTGCTGGTGTGAAGAAGTCAACGGCGGTGAATTTGGAGGAGGAGGATTGGCTGCCTCTGCCGCCGCCGAAGCCTTCTTCACGGAAGGAAAAAACACTGGAGGGCTGAGGTATAGGCGTATAGCTATGTTTGATCTGTACATTGTGCCATCTTGCCAGATTAACTGTTATAGACCATGATGATTGGTTGATTACTGCTACTAGTGATATATTGGTGTGGAGGTACTTGTTGGTAGGGATTGGATGATGTGATGCCATTTTTATGGAAGTTATGTCGTGCTTGGTTTGGATTTGTCTGCTTTAGGGGTGTTCAGTTGGCTCACGCATATGCTGATCAGATGACAACATCATGTGTCAGGCATCAAAGGCACCTAGATACTTACTGTGTGGCTCACATGAGCTGGAATTTATCAGGTAGATCTGTAGGTTTTGTGTGAGCAAGACAAGTGAATTGCTGCCGAGGTGCACTGTTTGTGTTGTGTAGTTGCTTATTCCATCGCCGAAAATATAGGCTTCTAACTCCACAAATGATTGAGCCATGGCAATGTCTTTAGATGTCAATATTACTAGACATATATTAATGTATTAGGGGATCCTATAATAAATGACAACCAGACAGAAAGTGCCATTCTGTTGCTTTATGACATGTTCGATTGACCTTGCGTATGATACATTGGTACCTAACTCGTCTGCGTGAGAATAGGTTGGAAGGGGAACTATTATTGCTTTCACCGTCATCCTCCCAATCATGGAAAGAGTCGTGCACGATATTTTTTGTTCCTCGCATAAAAAAGTAGAATGATTTTAGCATGATACAGGGATCACTATTTTGAGCTTGTAACCGGGCTGTAAAAAAACATTCCTTAGCAAAACGACTTGTGTATGTCTTACCATGCTAGAAGGCTGCAAAGCCTGCCTTGTTGGTGATTAGGTGCTAGGCACCATCGCGCTACTCTTCTAGTGCCTAGTGCCTTTTAGAACACTAGTTCCTGAGCAACTGGAAATCTAATTCTATTGTGCAATAGTATCCTAAATCTTTTCCTTGTCTCCTTGCTTGGTATGCTCATTGTAGTTCAGTTTCACGAGACTGCAATGGATGTATAGCTATGTCGCAAGAGTACTTACCATCCTCATGGACAAATTAGGTTAGCTGCAAATCTGATGAGTGTTGATTGTAGCACTTGTACGCCTAACAACAGTTTAGGTGATGACTATGAATATCAAGTTTCCTTTTGTTCTCTTTATGGTTTCAACACTTAGAATTATAGTGTCCAGCATCTGTGACGAAGCATGCAAGTTCCTAGAATCAGTAGTTGCAGTCAAGTGTTGCTGGAAATTCTGGAGGAATTTTAGTTTCTACCTATTGTTTATGGCACTAGTCAGCCTTCCAGGTGTCCAGAGACATATGGAGATTGAAATTAAACTCATGTATTTACTGTGTCTCTTGCTATTGCTGTGATGGTGTCAGCCAAGTATGGATTTGGCATCAGTGCTTGCTTATTTAATTCTTTCTCATACCAGTTTCTAAAGATGTTACTGACTTATGGTCATCCGAATTCTGCATATGCCATCTGCAGATTAAAGAAGCAAGAGTTATCAAAACTTGCTAAAGATACACTGCAAAAGGTAGTTGAAACTGTTAAGAAAGGCCTTGCGGCCAAGAAACAGTCTGAACATATAGTTCTAGACGATCTACCTGAACCATAATTGAAGAAAGCAAGAGAAAAGGTACTCATAACTGTTCAGGACAAAGAAGGGCAGCAACAATTCCGTGTATACAAGGTTATGATTTTCTCATGGTGCTGTTACTATTAGCAGTTTACAATAACAATATATACTCCTCTATAGATATTTCAGATTCTATGACAGACGGTTGCAATAATTTGACACGCTCAAGTTTATGACCAGTTTAGATTCAGTTTCACATGATAAGTGTTCAATATACTTTCTCATTTTCATTTGATTGTTGAAACTTCACCTGGCGAAATGGTATCTACATTAGTTCAATGCCTATAAGCTGGGATTTGACATTTTAGCCATCCATTTAACTTGCTGAATCAGAATTTAAACTAACTTTTTTATGCGTGTATCTTGATTTGTGACTGGTACAGGATGAGAAGTTCGACAAACTTTTCAAGGAAGGCCAAAGTCAACCCATCCGATCTTACTTTCGTATTTGATGGTGACAAAATAAGCCCAGCAAGTACACCCCCGGACCTTGACCTCGAGGATGATGACATGATCGAGGTGCGCCATAAGCCACACTGATGGCTAGGAGTTTGGCCTGGGGTTATCTCAATCTATAGTTCTGGTGTCCATGAGTGAGACGTTGTTTGGATGGTGACCTGTTTTGCTTTGCGCTCAGCCGCAAATAAGGTCAAGCTCTCTTTTGGTAGTGTCAGTACTTTTACATGTTCATGTCTATATCCATAGTAGACATATGTAACAATCAGTCGTATGTATACAAGCTTCTGTCCAGTTTCTCGGATAGATGTTTTTCCTCTTTTCTGCTCTCTGACTTCGTGTTGTGAGATGGTTAGAATTGTACTATGAGGTATTTGAGCTGTGTATCATATTGTACAGATGGTCTTGCTTGGCACGTTACCGTGGTGAGTTAACTGCTGGATACTTTTGGTTTCTGGAATTGCCACGCATTAGGTGTGCAATGCAGCTAATGTAATACATGCAGTAAGTGCTGGCCTTCAGACTTGTTTCGGGACAAGCTATTACGATTGTGATTTCTGATTGCCGTGAACTCTCTACTACTCGTGACAACTGTCCAATAAATTTGCTTCTCTCTGTTTTCGACTAATGAAGATCATATAATTGAATCCGTATGTTGTAGGACGCGGCTCGTGGAGTTTTGTTGGCACAATTGGCTCAGTAATCTTTACTCCTATAAATATGTCAATTGGTGATGGTGGTCTATACACTTTCTTTTCCTCTTTACCGTGGGATTATCCTAAAAATTTAGCAAAAATTTTATGTTCATATCGAAACCTCAGTAGATGTCTTCCTCATCCATCGACTCGAAATTTAAAAATTTAAATTCACCTAAAGTGCTACTCCCCACAAACAACTTTCAATTCTATCTGAGCTGAAGCTCAAACAAGAGTTGAGACGAAATCGAGGAAGTGGCATGAAGAGCGACATCAATAATTCAACATGCTCAATAATCTAATTTGTTTATCCGTAGCAACGCACGGGTATTTGGCTAGTCGACATAACTAATCTAAAAGGTCAAGTTGTAGCTTTCGGTGGCGACTAGGGTTTAGACATCTGTAGAAGCAAAATTTTCTTTGACGGAAACATTTTTTTCTTGCACATATGCAGTAAATAAGTAAAACAGATGCAACATTATATAACTGAATTTTAAGAAAACAAATTCTAGATTTTAGATAACAAACTTGCAAATCACGATTTGTTTCTAACTAACAAATCTCGAAAATCACTTCCGATCTGTATATATGCCATGCAACATTTTTTATGCGACACTTTTTTCATGTGATGGAAACATTTTTTTTTGTATAATAGAAACATCGTTTTTCAGTTCAATGGAAACATCTTTTTTTAATGAAAACAATGGAAATGTTTTCTACCTAAAGGAAATATTTTGTCCATGCTATAGAAGCAATTTTTTCATGCGATGTAAATATCATTGTTGTGTAACAGAACTATCTATTTTTCATCAGGTTATGATCTTTTTCTTGAATTAAGCTAACAACGGTTGTGCCTCCATTAATTGATCGATCAATCATGGTGTTGGATGATGTGCAATTAACCTAACTCAAATTCAGCTGTGCAGCAATGTAAGCATAGTGCTCCTCGATGAAGGCCTGGTGGTGTCAACACTTTCCTGATCGTGCTCATCTTTTGGTCTCTAGCCAAGAACACCAACCTGATGTGCAGGAGCACTAGCTCTGCCTCCCACGCCTTCGTATAGCCTCCTCGTGTGCAACGACGACAACAGCGATGGCGTCGGTGGCTCTTTCGGTGGCATGCGAGCGACGTGGCGGTGAGTGCATATCGATCCATGATCGGCTCTCTACCTTATCTTTGTAAATCTAGGCCCAACATCATGCTAAGTGTGTGTGGATGTGTACAAGATTTCAAGTCGTTTCTAAGGAGTTTCAAATTATGGCTGTTAAAAGAATCTTGAGATATCTAGTTCACGTACCCAACCTATGTTTGTAACATCCCAAGGGGTGCTAGTTTGGTCTTGTTGGATATTTAGCTTCGAATTATGCGGTGTGCAAGATAGATAGGAAAAGTACCTCCAACACATGCCAATCCCTTGGTAGATCCTTCGTGTCGTAGTCATCCAAGAAAAAACTCCGTAGCTCTATTCACCACCGGAAAGGAATATATCTCTATGGATACTTGTTGCGCTCAATTGCTTTGGATGAGGCAAACTTTGAAAGATTATAGAGTCAATTAGAAAGAAGTGTTTCTTTTGTGTGGTAATAAACTTGCAATCAAGATAACCAACAATTCAGTCCAACGCTCCTGAACCATGAACATAGATATCTGACACCACTTCCATGGGGATCATGTGACTAAATGAGATATAGCTTTGAGCCAAGTAAGGATAGAAAAATGATTAGTGGATATCTTCACTAAGCCATTAGATGAGCATAGGTTTTGTGAGTTGAGGAGTGAGTTAAATATCTTGGATTCTCAAAAATATTGTTTGAAACTTTGCACATTTGCTTAATTGCTTTGTTTGATTTTTGGAGCTTAAGATGTGTGAACACACTAAGGGGATTATTTACATCCCATAAGGTGTGAACGAATCAATATTTTTATACATTGATTATCCTTAAGTTGATGGATATGCAAAAGTGTGAGCCATTGCATTATAGGATCCCATGCTTCAATGCATAGAGGTCATAGTGTAAATTTCAGCTCATACATGGTGGCAACACCGCCAAAATCATCATCCTTGGTTCCATAGATCTTATTTGCTATCTCAGATTTTTGGTGAACTACTGAGCATTTTTGCTCTAATTTTTGCCAAGACTTTAAGTTGATCTTGTCCAATTTCCATCCAAATTTTTTCTTTAATTGATTGGTTGTTCTCCGATTGGATGTGGAATGGACCCATAAGGAATCTCCTAGACTTGCTCTATCTAAAGTTATCCTAAAAATTCTTTCAAATCTACATAAATGAGCTTTTGATTTGAAACTCGGAACTTCTAACTTTTCTTGGAGCTTCCGAGATTCAATTCGGTGTATCCAGTAGATAAACTCAGAACTTTCGACATCTTGTTTAGAACTTTCGAAAATCGCTTGTGTTGTGCTACTTAGGATTTCCAAAATCTCTGACTTTTCCTGGAGCTTCCATGGTCTTGGTCTTTAACTCTAGTACATGATCCTGAAACTTTCGAGATTTATCACGAAATTTCTAGATTTGCATTGTACTCACAATTGGTTCCTCCGATAATTCTCGGAAATTCTGCAATTCTCTCGGCTCATAAGGACCTAATCCCAGCGCCTAACCCTAACCACCCCAGATATTCTAGTTTAACTTTACTCTTTCGACTTCTTGTGACTTTCAATGTCGCCGCTGCTTCCGTGTCTCTTCACTGTCGGATCACACAGTGGCCTCATCGGTGTTGCGTTGTCTTCCTCTGGCACTCCATCGTCGATGCCGGGCAACGTCAGTACCCACCACCGAGTTAGGGCATGTCTGCCAGACCCGCGACCTCCCCAAGAAAATCCAGCATCATGCGTCCTTCCCACAGGTAATCTCACTCTCTTCAGTCAATCTGCATTAGATTGGATGTAAATCTCCTAGAAATCCGTGCAAATTAAGCCTAATTCTTTCCACGCGGTTAGACTTAGAACCCTAATTTTCATAAAAATTTGAAACTTCCAGAAAGTTTCCCAGAGCCTCCAACTTTGTCTCTCTTCTCTGAACAAATAAAAGTCAAAACCTCCAAGACAAACTCAGATGCTCCAGAAATCGGTTTTGAATACACACTTTTGGATCATGGAACCTTTGAGATTTTCTTGGAACTTCTGACGTTGCTCTCTATCTAGATAGAAGCCAACTCGGAACCTCCCAGAAAATCTCAAAACTTCCGAGTTCTTTGAGAAGTGTGTCCAGAGACAGTTTCCAGAACCTCCGACTTCAATCCCGGAACTTCAGAGATTTCTTGAAACATGAAATTCTTATGTCTTCTCCCAAGAAAATGTTTTCAAATCTATACATTTTCTTCTAGGATCACTTGTGTACTTATTTTCTGCTCTTATCCATTAATTCCATAGGTTAAGATGAGTTCCGAAAGTTGTCAAAGCAACCACGAGTCTACTGAAAGCATCCTCCTCCTCCAATGAGTGGCTTTGATAAATCAACGTTATTTTGTGAGGAGGGAGAGACTTGCTCCAAGGATGGTTGTAAGTCCAAAAGTGGGAGATAAGGAGCTTCCTTCAGAGTCAGTAGAGGCTCTTAGTAGGATCATGATCCCTTCAGAGGGA
This sequence comes from Stipa capillata, assembly GCA_019208055.1. NCBI lineage: Eukaryota > Viridiplantae > Streptophyta > Magnoliopsida > Poales > Poaceae > Stipa > Stipa capillata. Next base: position 40,267 of record JAGXJF010005908.1, read on the forward strand.
CGAAGAGTTTAGAAGACTATCGCTCATCATCCTTCCTCAGTTGCTGATGATGACGCTGATGATCAGGAGGAAATTGAGTCTCCAAAGTCTAGGAAGGCTAGGTTGGCTCGAGAGGCCAAGGAAAGAAAGAAGAAGACTGGTGTGGCAAAGAAAGAGGCATCCAAGGCAGAGGCAACGAAGATAGAGGATGCTAAGGCAGTGGTAGCCAAGGTAGCAGCAGCCAAAGCAGAGGCAGCTAAAGCTACAACAGTCGCAGAGCCATCATCACCTCCTCAACTTCGTAGGAGTGTTAAGAGGGGGCGCAAGGGCAAGATGGATCATCTTCTTATCCTCCAACAAAGAGGGCTACCGTTGGAAAGATTTGTGAATGAGGGTTTTGTGTGTTCCTATATAGGGTGGTTCTGATTTTAGCTCGAAGCTCAGAGAAGCAAGGCTCCTTGTTTGGTTCCACTACCTGAGAAAGTTAAACTAGGATGAGTTTTATTGAGGTAACCGGTGCTTCCTATATAAACTAAAACTAGAATAATAAGTGCCTTCTCAAATCCTATTAATCATCTCCCCAATTTACCTAACATTGTACCAAAATTGTGGATGTTGTTCCCTTGATCTATTACTGGATTTGATGGATGGGATTGCGTGCAAAACTCGGTGGGTCAATACATGCATGAGCTCATCAAAGTTGGATGCAGCAGGAGGAGGTCAAAAGGTGATCAAGCAACTTGATGCCCTTCACACTCCTTCACTTGCCCATGTGGGAGAGCCGATTTGGCCCGCTTTGGTAGGTAAGGATTTTGTGGCAGTAGCAGGTTACTTTGCTTGCAAAAGCAGGATTTTTTTTCTCCCTCCTAAACAAATGTCTAATCTGGCTAAGCAAGGCTAGAATTTCCCTTGGTTAGGATCCAAATGTACCTATATTGTTCTCTATATATACTAGTGGAGGTCTTGGCAGCAGCATGTGCCTGCTCTATGTACTCCACCTACTACTGGGGATGTTTTCTATTTTAATTACAGTGCTATTTTGCACCTCGATATGGATGTGCTTCAATGTGATTCTTGTGAACTCATCATATACTATATCTAATGTTCTTGAGGGCAATAAAGTAGCTTCTTCACCAAGCCTAACTTTTATCGTCATCTTTTGCAGTGGATGATCTCTTTATTTTGCCATCAGAAAAAGAAGCCATCACAAAGCAGGTACAAGAGGTTTCCACGGGAATTTAGTTGATGATGTATGGTTATTTTATCTATAAAGCATGGTGACATTGACTGTTTATCTACTTGGTTGATAGGTATACATTTGGCTTATCAAGTAGTAATGTCGGTTTGCTCATACTCCTGGACAAGTGCCCCCGGATTCAGAAAACTCTCATGAAAACAGAGTAAAACCTGTCTGAAGAAGCAGCTGTTCCGTAATGTAAATAACATAGCCGTCGTTTGGGAAGTTTGCGTCAGAATTGCATATTCTTTTAAAGGTTGGGCGGAGCCGGTGTTGTTTTAATTCTTTAGTTGTTGAGTGTGCTTTGTCCCCAGGGTGATGGGGATTCTTATGCTATGATCCAGCAATTGTTCATGTGGGTTTTTGGAGACGCTTTTGCTTATTTGTCACCAGCAAAAGCTAATGCATGTATAGTGCGCGTGTAATACGCGGTGATGGTTGGTTGTTTTGCTTGTTTCCAGATTGAAGACAGATGAGTTAATATTGAGGAATTTAAGCTGCACATTTGTCCAAACTGTAACTTTGTGTTCGTTTTTGCTTCGATGAATCTGGGTTATCACGCAATTGTTGTATACAGGATTGATCCTATAAATCTTATCTTGGAGTGACAGGTTTAGGGGCTGTTTGTTTGAGCTTCGGCTTTGATTGAAGCAGCTTTGGGCTAGCTGTGCTTCTGAAGTTGCTGTGGTGGGGAAGCTGTTGTTTAGGGGGTTGTTTGTTTGGGTTTCGGCTTCCTAGGTGGCTGCCGGCGGCGAGGGCAGCAGGCGGCAGCGGTGGCTGCACGTGGGCGTGGAGCTGTGGCCGTGTTTTCCTCAAATTGACTGAGGGAAAGGGAAGGAGGGGTGGAAGAGAGCACGCAGCCGGGAGGAATTGGGTCGGGAGCTCACCACGGTGAAGGAATCGACGGTGGAGCAGGTGGCCGGACTCGGGGAAGACGGCCAAAATCCGGCGACTCGGGCAGCCACGGCTCCAATTGGTGGCGGCGTCCTCCTCCGGGCGTCATCACAGTGCTTCGGTGAAGGGGAATTGGCCGGCGGTGGTGAGCTCGGGCAGCGGCTGCTCGGGTGGTCGCAAGGAAGCGTGCGGGGAGCTCGGAACGGTGGCGTGGGAGCTCGGAACAACGGCGTGGGAGCTCGGAACAGCGGCGTGGGAGCTCGGAACGGCGGCGTGGAGGCCCGGATCTGGAGGCGGACGAGGAGAGCGACGAGCTGGGCGAGCTTGTTGCGGAGGAAGGGCGGCGAGGCAGCGTTGGAGGCGGAGGCGAGGGAGAGGAAGGAGGAGCGGAGTAGGGAGGTCGCCGGGAAGGGTGGCGAGGCGGCGTTGGAGGCGGAGGCGAGGGCGAGAGAGAGTGCGGAAGCACCTATTTCAGTGCTTCTGCTTCGCAGTGCACTGAGTGCTACAGCTTCAAAGCAAGCTGGAAAAAAAGCACGGGTGTTTGTTTTGGCTTCGGCGCAGAAGCCCCTAAAACCGAAGCCAAAGCCTAAACAAACAGCCCCTTAGAAAGACATGCTTTGGCTGATTATCTCTTTTCGCTAAGAAACCTCTAGTTTCGTTCAGACTACTACGGCAAAGGAAACAGCTGTAGGGCCATTTGTAACAACAGAATTTGAGTTACAGTTGCTAGTTAAGCGTCATTCCGAACATTGGGAATGCTGGTGATTGAATCCGACAAACTTGTATGAGATACATGTGTTCTAAACAGGTCATTTTTCAGCCCTAAGGTTGAGGTAGGAACGTGCAGAATACGCTGAAATGGCATGTGGAAATCAATAGAAAGCAGCCATCAGGTGGACTGAATCATATGAAGCTGCACAACATTCCGATTGTTTACTTGGAACAATTTTGTCTACAAAGCACAGAGCAGAGCAGTAGGCAGGTAAGAAAAAGAGATAAATTGCAAGTACATCATTCCAAACTACAATGGAAGGAACAAATGAATTGGTCGGTTATGTTAATCTCTGCTATCTTTGGGTTTCTCCTTGGTTGGTACGCGATACCAGAGTAGCAGTTAATAAATCAGATCTGCTTAGATGAGTCTAAACGCTTCAGATTCGACGGCCATCTTATGTGACAATTATTGACAATCACCAATGTAAGCAATGAATGGCTACGGTTGTAAGTCCAGGATTCAGATCCCCATAGACAGCATTGCCTGGGACTCCCAGTATTCTTTGGATTGCTTCACCATCTCAGTCCGCTCTTCGCGCAGTCTGTACCTCCAGTAATCTTTGCTCCTGATCAAGCAATAGATGCAAATAAGAGCTAGAAAAAGGAGTATGATTCTTGTTGCATAAGAGAGGTAGATAAAATTCTAGTACCTTGTTTTGATGAGCAAGTCAAGTTCATTCATATGCACGGCATGAGCAAAGACACCAGTCTGAAGGTCATCAAATACAAATTATTATCATGGAAGTTGAAGCAATGTAAGCAATGCTGCATTAAGCCTGCATTCTTATTTACAGGGCAGTTGCATTACTTAGCAGCAAGTTCAAGTAAAAACAAATTGGTCAGGCTAAAAGGTAAGAAATTCTATGGCTGCTGTTGGAAAAGGTGATGTGGAAGAAAGTAGATGTGCAAAAAAAAACAGATTAATCGATAGCAACAAGGAGACAGAGCCACAATGATACATGAAAGCATATAGGATTTCTCACATACCGCTCGGCAAACAGGACACTTGGCCTCCGGAGGTGCAGCCTTAACACCCCGGAAGATGTACACAGATGCAGCACCACATGCACAGCCTTTGCAGAAGAGATGACCACAGCTAAGTGCATATGGGTTGAACAACGTGTCCTGTGCAAATAGCCAAATCATAAGTTAAAAATACATAACATAAGCATGTACTGTGTTCTAGCAAAGTAGAATATTGTCATCCTGCAAATAGAACTGCAGGAGTTCATGCTCCATGAACATACCCACCAAAATTGTCACTTACCTCTTTCTGTTGCATAAATTAATTACTAACCCCACCCTATGCTGCCTTAACCACTGTGAACTTGATGAAATAACAATGTGTTCAATTTTGAAAACACTCCCTTTGAAGAAAGTCTGAAAGCAGGCTATACAAATGATAAAACAGCAAATTTCTATTTTTCAGCAATCTTTCTTTATATGTACAAATCAGAGGCTCCTTCAGAAGTCTCCCACATTACTCTGAGGGAAACAAGCTTTAAATTACCACATTAATCGGAGAAAACAAAAAGATAGAAATGATTCCTTAAATTGCAAAAAAAAACACTGATATGTCATTCGTATACATGTATATATATAGTGGAAAATATTAGTCAGTAGCATATAAAAAGGCAATCCCCTGTAACCAAACATATGCAGAATTAATAGTGCAAAATATATATTTATTTTTCAAAATTTATCGTTATACTATTTAGTTCTTAAATTCGTTGTTTCATCATGCCAAATTAGTAAATAAATTATAGTTGCTCAAACTATGTGTTTGTCCATAAGACTTGATCCTCATTTGATTATGATCAAAATTTGCTCAATCTGTTGTGTTGCCTAAATTTTAATAGCTAATCAACAAATATGTACTCCTGGTGCAAGCAAATTCTAAAAAGTAATGCTTGTTATTGCAAAAGAGTAGGTTAGCTATTGCCATTTTCATACTTAAGAACAAGATAATTCAATGAATAAGAAGATCGAGATATTTAAGAAAAACATCTCACCAAGCAAATTGGACAAGTTAGGCTGTACTCATACTTCATAGTTTCAGAAATGGCCATAGTCATTACTGGCTGTGTTCCTGTCAAGTCACAGGAAAAATTCTTGAAGAACCCTACAGGTTCATCAATATCTGAACTATCACAGTTCAGATGGAAAGCACCCAGCTCTATCAGCCAAGGTGACTGTAACAGTTCCATATGCTCAGTTTGCATCTTGCTCTTGAAATCTCTACCACTCACAGAACCATGTATCTGCAAAATCAATAACATATTAGCACAAAGATCTTGAGTATGTATAATGACAGTCAGGAGATGAACAACTTTGTCATATTTCTTGAGAATTTTGTGGATAGCAATAGCATTCATGGTAACATAATTGACCAGCATTCTGCCTTCTTGCACCATGATCTGTTGATCATCTATGAAGCATTGCCGTACACGCCATATATACCGTTGTAATCCTGAAGGAACATGAAGATGTAGAAGACGCTGTACTCTAGAGCTGAAACAGCCAGCTATATCTGAAGCCTCCTTGTTGAGTTCTGTAAAGAACATTTGATCACACACTGAACAAGAAAATATTACAAGTCAGTATATCGATAGCAAAAGCAGTAGATTCGGTAGAAAAAATCACAAAAGTAGTAAAGTGTAATATCAACAAAATCAAAGAAAACAAATGATGTTACTAAAGATAAAACTAGTTTGGATGTAAAACTAAATCACCAATATTGAGACCTATAATACTTCACAGCTATATCAAATAGACAACCAGAGCTACCTACCCCTCCAAAACCTATAAACTTTGGAAAACAGAGAACCAGATATTGTACAGAGTGAAATTAGATTGTCCTAATCTTTCACAGAAAGGAAGAATGATAGAAAAGCAGAGCACCAGATTGTACAAATGGAAATCAGACTCTCATAGTCTTTGATAAAAGGAAAGAATGACTATTGGTATCTTTTTGGGCGCTTCTAACTTGCAGGTTATAACAGGTAGTAAGCTTAACATCTTCATAAAAGAGAGTTCAAAACCCATATTGTATCGGATGTACATAAAATATGTTGTTTATTATCAGAATATATGATTATTTCCCCACAATTTTCCGAGTTCTATGTCAAATCACATCTTGGACAGCACTTGAGATAGACCACAAAAAGGGAAAAAGGGATAAATGATAACCCTGATGATAACATCAGCTTATTGCCATATCACAAAAAAGAAAGATGAAAGCACAATACAATGATACATAGTCTGCCTATTTGCACGAGAGGCTGAGCATACATGTGCACGAATTGCAATCGCAGACGTCTGAAGATCCGTCGCTCCCATCCTGCGGCTGGTCACCATTGGTGTCATCTGCTTGCAATGAGCGATCAACTCGACATCGCTTCAATACCTTCTTGAGGCGTCTGTACTCTACATGGGAGCATTTTGCTAGATATTTGTCCTGCTCCGCCCTGAGGTACTCCTCATATATTGAACCAAACTTCATCTTGCCTACAGAGAAACCTGAAAAATTAGCTAGAGCCATGTGTCGTTGAGGAGATTAAAAGCACTGTGTTTGGAAAGTTAAAGTACAAAAAAACCAGCAATCAATAAATCGCACTGTACCATATACACAGAATATAGCTAGTTGCAATATCATCTCTGGTATATCAAGAAAGGATGTTTCAGTGTTACTCTTTACCAATGCAATAACCAATTAATTGAATAATCTGACTCTCGAATCCAATTACCCAAATTAACACAGACTTGCACAAAAGACGAAACCATTTTAACAAGGAATCACACTCTCTTCAGGAATAACATACTGATGATAAAAAACAGACTTGCATGCATTAACTGAGACAGGGTTTGGTAGTGCAGAAGAAAAGCTTACCTGTAATAGCAGCCATATTGCAATGGGTTAAAAAAATAAATAATAAAATGGTAAAACTATGGGGCATAAAAATGTAAAATCTGATCCTAAAAAGCAAAAAATTATATATAAATCCATCAACTACTCTTTTGCCAAACAAAACAAGATTTAATATGTTGGTTAACTCCAGAAAAAAGAAACTCTTTCATCCTTCTTTTATATTTTTCTATTATTCTTGGTACCGTACAAGAACTTGAACATATATAGCGTGGCGACCCAGCCACTGACTGCACTGCTGCTAGTGTATGGTCACCCCTGCCGTTACATTCCTATGTCGTCAGACTCACCACCCACCACCTTAGCTAAGTCATCTACCCATACTCCCCAACCAGCCCCAGGCATCAGGCAACCTTCAAGTATTTAAGTGCGTTTATACAACCATGCTATGTTGTCCTCAACAGTGCAGTACCACACCATTGTTGCTCTTGATGCTGCCACCAATAGTTGAGCTTTCAGTTGCAGTTCGTGTTTTCTCTCGCCCTCTTTTGAGATTATGCAGTGTTGCTGATAACATAGCCTTACTCCTCACGGAATTCCGGAAGGCGACAAATGCTAGAAAACAAAGGCTTAGCAGACAACTGTTTAAACGAATCACTCTCGTGTACGAATTTTCTAAGAATAAATCCGATTTGTCATATTGGGATGTGATCATGTATGTGAATTCAGACTTTTCTAAAAGAAAAATCAATAGTTCTTCATATATATAAAATACAGATCAATTGTTCACCAGTTGGATCAGGTTATAATCCTATAAAATAAGATGACGCTTCAACAAATCTTGTGATAAGTCCCGAGGTCGACCTACTTTCACACTGGGCTTCCTTAGAAAGCTAAAACAACTACAGCAGCCCATATCCGTTAGGTCTGCCATTCAGGACGCGTAGGCACCAGAAATCCTAGAGGAACAAAACAAGTACAAGAACGAGAACTCATCAGTGTAGGGATGGCCTTCAGTACATAGCTGCCGAATTCATTCAGACCATCGTCGAACCCCGATCCCGATCGATCGATTCGATCGGGGTTCGAGTGTGCTCCCCTGTTTCGATGTTTGATTCGCTACACGCACAAAACAGGAGCAACATACCGCGGGTATCGTTGACGCCGTCGTCGTCACCATCGCCATTCGACCATGTTGTCGCCGTCGCCGTTGGATCACCGACGTGCCGCCATTGGTGTCGTCGTTGAGGGAGGGCGGCGCAGGGGAGATGTACGGGGTGGGCGGCGGGGCTGGAAGGAGCAGCAGGGAGGCGGCGCGTTGGGAGGAGCAGGGAGCGCGCGTTCGGAGGGAGCAGGGGGCGGCGGGGTGGGAGGAGCACGGTGGAGGCGGCGACGTAGGGTAGAGAGGAGACGAATGACGCCGTGACACATGAGGCGGCTTTTTTTTAACCCGATTTTCTCTTTCTTTCTTTTTGGTCTTATGGAGTATGGATCTTTTGTGGCAAATTAGTTCGAGACCATGTATTCCATCTTATCAAAATAAAATCTATAAAATCTGGTGATGGTGCTGTTGGACGAGCGAGTTGAAAAAATCATGCACAACCAAGCAAACGGTAGGTAGGGGCGGTGGTGGCATTAGTACCTGCATGGGTCGGCAGGCCGGGGAAGGAGGAGGGCAGGCTCGACGTGCCAAAGCGAACAGGGAGAACTGGAGAAGAGGAAACGCGAAACCCTCACAGTTACACGGACGAGACGAACAGGGTGGAGCGGAGAGGAGTAAATGAGAAACTCTCTCGTTTACACGGACGAGGTGAACAAGGTGGAGCGGAGAGGAGGAGGAAGATGAGGAGGTCACCCCGCTTTTTATGACGGACGGTGGCGGCGGCAGGAAGGGAGGTGCTCGGGAACAGCGCTTCGTCAGGCTCGCATGAAGCCTTCTTTCTCTGTTTTTTCTCGGTGGACTCAGCGTAATTTGCTGGTTCCTACCGCCATGTCGTAATAATAATGGGCCACATGTTTTTTTCCCACCTGGCCCAGGCCCACCGTGCAGGGTCGGTGGACTCACTTGCTTTCTTGAGATTTTGATGTCTGCTATTAACTTGCGTTGCTTACTTGGCTTCGCTTCCCCTTCTTTACGTACACACAACCGGTTGACTACTTGTTCAGTCGTTCCTCTTCTTTCTTTCTTTCTTTCTCGCTTTCTTTTCTTTGGGAGAAGGTTGAAGGATGCTGATGGCTGTCATCCAACGATCCAAGTCGAATTTCTAGTGAAGCGAGCTAAATATTTTATTTCATCTAGTGTGGCTACTAGTTGCATAGCCAAGAGCACTCTGGACGGATTAGCCACGCCATGGACCCACCTTACTGCTGCCCTGATGCAGCTCTAGAAATTTGGTTGACAGTCATCATTAGTGGCCAACAAGATCATGGTTAGCAGCAGAAGAATGGACGGACGAACTTCCCTCCCACCGATGCATGTCACTCCTAGCAGTCCACCTCCACGTGTGCCATTGCATCTCGTCCCTCCAACCGATTTGTTGGGCTGATTTTTTATCGTATTTTCCATTCTCTTCGCCTCACAATACATATTATTTTAAATATTAATATTATACTTTGATCATAAATTTCTATTATTATTTTTCTAAAAAAATAAATTTATATTATAAAATTATATTATATTTTATAATGGATCTGGTATTATTAATTTTGGTCTTGTAAGATAGTATTGAATCCTCTAAAATAAGATGACCGCGGACTTTGAATCTAAAAATAAATATAAACGTATCAAACCAGTCGGGCTAAAACAACATCCCTATCTTATTATAAAAAATGTGAATACCCATCTCTCCAAGAATCAAATATTTTAAGTTAACTGGATAAGAAGTCAAGGCATTTGACTTTCTTGACAGGTTGAGTAGCTTAACCCACAATTAAACCAGCTTAACAAGAATCCCCAAACGAGAACAAAATCATTCCTTGATCCTTGGCATTGCAATGAGTTAGTGGCTTGAAACACGAGGGACGACTTAAAAGCAAGTAAAAAGAAAACGAAAGGGAAATTGTACATTGGACATGACATCATTGGCATGGACTAAGCGAATCCATTCCTGCAAGAATCGAACTGACGAGATGCAAAAAAGGATAGTCAGAATTGCACCTTTTCCTAGCCCGGAGTCAGAATTGTACCTTTTCGTAGCCCGGTTAGCCATGCATAGGGTTCCCGTACAGAGAGATACTGGATTTGGGAGGGCAAAATCTAAAACCTTAAGAAACGATTCTTGATTTTTCCTCAAGAGACACGAAGGATTCCTGACCGGAAGATCCCAGATGAATTCACTACTCTCAAGATGACGACCAAATGCCGCATGAAAAATCACGCACAACCAAGCGAACGGTAGATAGGGGCGTTGGTGGGATTAGTACCTGCATGGGTCGGCGGGCCGGGGAAGGAGGAGAGCAGGCTCAACGTGCCAAGGCGAACAGGAAGGGAGTAGGATTATTACAAACATAGAGAAGAGAGATATATATGTCCAAGTTGTATAGTCAACCTCAATGTATTTATATGATATTATCTCTTATGGCACCTAAAAAGGTACATCCAGCTGCTGACTTTCGCAATTTCCATATCATCTAGAGTCAACGTCAAAAACATCTTGCACGACGAGTTGTCCACAAAGTGTCTTTGGGGGTGTTTGTTTGGGCATTTTTTGGTTTTTGGACTTTGGCTTCGAAGCCAAAAAAGCACCTAAATAGGTGCTTTTGGCTTTTGGCTTTTTGGAAGCCGAAAGCACATATAGGTGCTTTTGGCTTTTGGCTTTTTGGAAGCTGAAACTACATATTATGTGCTTTCGGCTTCCAAAAAGCCAAAAGCCAAAAGCACCTATTTAGGTGCTTTTTTGGCTTCGAAGCCAAAGTCCAAAAGCCAAAAAGAGCCCAAACAAACAGGGCCTTTATATGAAGAGTTATCACTAAGATATTGAAGCAGCAAAGTATAAAGATAGGGATGTCAATTCTAGAGCTTCGTCTCATATTCATATCTTGTGTGCTTGTGGCACTATCATGCTTGCAATGCACGGCAGCACTACCACAAGGTTACAGAAAATTCTGATCTTACAATGTTGATATAAGATGCATTTACGATACCACGAAATTTCTAATACAAGTCCACACAAATATGGTGAACAGAAAACATACATCATGTTGTGAATAGTAGCTACTCCAATCATGAGTTGAATAATAGTTTTGGCTACTATTCATGACATAATTTGACAATAAATAGTATAGTATCATGTATACGAGGACGTATCCGTGTACGATTTCCTGGATTATCGGAGTAAGCATACATATCTGGTGAGGATCCTAGGAGATAAGGTAACCCCCGTAAGGAGGGAGGACACCCCTTAAACTAGGAAGTCAATCTCGACGTTTAAGGAAGCCAGAGTCCTACTCAGGCAAAAATCCATGTCCAGTACGACTCAGGGAGCTCCCTATAAAAGGATCAGCAATCCTATAGGGGAGAACAAGTCTTTCTAGTCAAGACAAGCCTGGAGCCATCCAGAATCCCTAGCAATTTCCCACGAGAAGACTCGCCGCCTCGAAGGAGTCGAGCCCAGCAGAACTAGCCTACTTAACCTCCGATTAGGTCTAGGGTAGCCACTAACATACCCATCCTTTGTAAGAGACACTATTTGATCAATATATATGAACAGGACGTAGGGTTGTTATCCTGAGGGAGACCCGAATCTGTATAAAAAGGATGTTTCCTTGCTGTCAGACCTCTTGGCCTTGTGTCCTAGGTGTCCCTACCCAACAACAAGTATCTCTCACGACTACCGTAAGATCGGCGGTTTACTGATCGTCGACATAATTTATCATATTTGCTTCTCGATTTGTGGATCAAATATGAGTCAAAAAATTTATGACATGTTAGATATATCTTGTACCTCTATTGACGAGGTTGCTTGACAATGTTGCATAGAATATATTAGTATTGTGACATGGGAAAACGAGATCATATTTGCAATCATGTGTGGTTTTGAGAACCTCTCCTTTCACTTGTGGCCTGTGTCATGAGATTACTCTCACCTAAGACATTTTATGTCATTTAAGATATATGGCAACTGGCAGCTCTCAAACGAGTTCCTTTACCTCCTCTTCTCCTGCCTTCTTTCCCAAAATTTAAAATCAAATGAGAAAAACCCAAACTAAAATTTTGAATCTTTGAATTGGATGAGCTAAACTCATGAAAAATTGAAAACTTATGCCATTCAAACTTCAATTCGCAAAAAAATAACTTGAAATTCAAAAATAAGTTAAAATTCATAACATGCTAAATGAGGAGTTTGTAATTTGAAAACTCGGAAAATTTTAACCGAGAGAATTTAAAATTTTAAAAATTTCAAAATCAATAAATTTCGAGCACCTAAACTTTGGGTCATGAAAAAATAGTGAACAACCCCAAAAATACTCAAGTCAAAACATTATTTTTTCTTTCTTTACGTGTTTGCTACGGGTTTGGTCAACTTCAAGCGGTCGATCTCGAATCAATTGAGCCTTCGCTCAATGACCGTCGTGCGCATGCATGCAAATCCCCTTGCTACATAATTATTCTCTTCCATGGATCATGGAGCGCGCGGTACTATATAGGCCCTTCTAGGGATGGTTTAGACTTGTGCATAAGCCAGCTTCCCATATAAGCTTTTGATAAGCTGCAGTGGGAATAAGCCTATCATATTGTAATTGCCTGTTAGTAACAGCTTATGGATTTGATCTTATTGTCTATGGTGAAGAGTGCAAAGTCTAAAATACACTTGAACTTGTTTATTTGCTACTTAATAGCTGGAATTGTTGTTTTGGGGACCTTTACTTGCACAGGTTGCCAAGAAAATTATTTTAAAAGATAAAAACTATAATATGACAATTTCAAGCACTAATTAATTACGCAAAAGTCTACAAGTTTTCTTTCCATCAAAATAGGTTGCAAATTCTACAAGTTTTCTTGCCGACAAAATAACAATAACTAGATTGCACTTAGCCATTCATCTCCCTGCTACCAAACTCGCCACAATACCATCTCGGACTACGTCCATAGTACCATCGTCATAACATCATCATAATTAGATGCAATAATGTCCACTGCGCCACCTGTCACTTCATCTTGAACATACTCTTCTTCCTGGTACATCTCAAGTTGCTTTGCCGATAGCCTTCCCTTTTTCCATCTATGAACATATCACTCGTCAAAAAACTAGCTACGCCATGTAAAATAAAGTGCTCGCTGCATACATACACCAATAAAGTGCTCGCTACCAATACATGTAAAATAAAATGCACAATTCAATGAGCTAAAGCACACAAAATACAAATACACATTTACAATCAAATGCTTGAAATACCAAATTATCCGTGAGCCTAACAAACCATACAACTAAACATTAACATTTCCATACATGTTGGTCCATATTCCATATTCTCCAAAAAAAGGTTTCTGAATTTTCCAAAACAATTGTACTGAATATAATTGCAATTCTAAAAACAACTTATATCATTAACATTGTACCACAATAAATATAGGCAAACAAATTTGACTTTTTCAATATGTATTAGCCACATATGAGATAGACCTAACTACACATACACAACATATAAACCATCTATCAAAAATTATGTACACAGTTCACAACATATACACATACACAACATATGTCTCTATTGGATCAGTGGCTTCCGACAGGGGGGTGAATGTCGAATTCAACTTTTTCTTCTGAAAACAAGAACACAATACAAAATATTCAAATCAGAGAATGCAGCGGAAAACCATCGACAAAAAAAATCAAAATCAGTGGAGCCAAAACCAGACAGATCGAAAGTTCCGGAGTAAAAATATCGGAGGTTCCGACCTTACCGGAGGTTTCGAAGTGACTCTGTTTCTGAACTATCTGGAAAAATCAGAACTTCCGACTTCCGGGTTGGAACTTCCGATGTGGATCGGAACTTCTGGAACGAGGAAGTCAAAGCTTCCGATATTGGCAAAATCAGTAGACTATCGCTCGAAAAACGTTTGCAGATTTTGATCTACCCAACAGAATTGAATGAAATTTTGCACAGTGATAGACACAAGACTTACGAAGCTATTCCAGTTAGAATCATGTCAAAAGCTTGTCTGTGTTAATAGAAAAAGGTAATTTACTATCTACTATTTTCTAACTTCAAAAATCAGCCCTAGCTAATAAAATGAAAGAAAATCAAATCCTTAATTCCTAGGGCCTTGTGAGGTATGTTGATAAGGAATTAACACGAAATCATCTCACATATCCTAGCAAAATATTCCAAGCCCCAAAAGACAAGATTGAAACCACAACGAGAATCAAAATTGAAAACCCCAAGAACTTGTCTTTCCTCCAATATAGATCTGAAATCAAGTTGAGAATGAGAGATTCTTCGGGAATACTAGGATGGAATTAGCATGAACATGATCTTACATCACTAACTTGCCATATCCAAGAGGTCTCAAAAGAGAAAGGCAAGAAAATAAAAAACCAAAGAGAGAGGAAGAGAGAAACTCAAGAACATGTACTCTCTTCTTGTAACTCTTCTTGTATTGATTTTCTTGATGTTTTAAAAGCCTCACAACTTAGGTGGCCAAAGCTATCCTGATCAGCTCTTACAAAGGATTGTCACAAAAGTTAGGGTTTCACAAACCCACCATCTCCTATTTATAGTGGAAAGGACATACACCTATCCACTTGGGCCTTAAAACCCACTTAAAGGCATACGGCACTCAGCACACATTCCAAACCGTCTAAGCCACCTATCGACCTCAAACCTTCCTACCACCGTAAGCCTAATCCTAAACCGCATCGTTGGCCACCGCCGCGATTTCTTTGATTTTGCTTCGGTGGGATCCGCACTTGTACAAAAGTGACTCGCACCAACTTGGTCCTCACATCTTGTCTCCAACTTTGCCTTGTCCGCAAAGGCTCCATCTTGAGCCGCCCGATGTCGTTGCCGCCACCTTAATCACATCTCCACCTTCCAAGTGTCATGCCGATCCTCGTGACCGAACCATTGTGATCGCACTCATTAACCTTGCACACTAGTAGACAAGCAAACCGGTTGTGAGCACAAGTTTTTTACTTGACCCAAGTTAGTAGAGAAAATAATTCCATCAATTTTTCAGGAGACAAATTGACCAAACTCTAATTCATCAGAAAGCACTTGGTCAAGGTGTTTTCACTATCGGAAAATCCGGTTCCTGGATCAGAACCTCCGGTTCTCCCATACACGATCTGAAAGTCAAGTCTCGACGCTGAACTCGGTCACTCCGGAATTGAAAGTCGGAGCCTCCGACTTCAGTTCCGACTCCACACATACGATCTGAAAATCCACCGAGCACTCACAAAAGTCAAGTCTAGAACCTGAACTCAGAGCCTCCGAAAATGGAAGTCGGAGCCTCCGACTTCAAACTCAGACATTCTGACTTTAACAATTGAACTTTCGAATCACCTCAGACCATCCGGTTCGCACAAACCTCGGAGCTTCCAGAGATGAAAGTCCAAACTTCTGAATTCAAACTCGGAATCTCCGAAACACATCGGACCATCCAGTTATCAAACCTGAGACTCCGGTTTTTCCAGAGCGCTAAAAACATAATCGAGATCGGATCTTCCGAAATACATCGGAAGTTCCGATCAGAATACTGGAGTATCTAATATACACATTTCAAACATGAACGTTGAATTCTTACAACCTAATATTCAACTCCAATAACAAACTTCATCATTTGAAACCTAGAGAAGCAGTACAACTCCATCTTGGTTCTAAAGTCTCAAAATTTCTAAGAAATTGGAAATCAACTTCCTCGATAGGGGCAGAGCTCGGTGGCGGTGACTTGTGTAGTCCACGACAGCGGTGACTGGGGCAGTCCACGTTTTACTAGGGGTAGTCCATGGTAGCGGTGACCTTGGGTGGAGGACGGGGTGCTGCCAAGGGAGCCGGGCACTGGTGGGAGTCACTGGACAACAGTGGAGGGCGGAGTAGGACGCGGGCACTGGGCAGCGGTGAGCGGCAGGTGGGCGGTGAGAGAGAGATCCGACTGGGGAGGGTGGCATAGGACGGCGAGCGCTGGGTGGTGACGGGAGGTGAGCAAGCGGTAGGCTGCAGGAGAGGGATCCGATAGGGGAGGGCAGCGTAGGGCGGAGTTGGGGCAAAACCCTAGACGAGTGGAATAGGAGATGGGAGGAGAGGAAGAAAAAATTGAGGGGTTTTCGATATTTATATGGAGTGATATTTTTTTGTAATTACTGTAAACTTCAGCGGCAAAATTTGGGAGGGGGTAAATGGGGGAGGAGAAGCTCGTAAAGTCTCAAATTTGAGGCTTCCTACTACCAATGAGAAATGAAGGGGGCTTATGAATTAAGCCCTACCTCAAAATTGTCTTAGGTTTAGCTTATAGCTTATTTAGATCTATAAACTCTTTATAAGCCATCCATAAGGGGCCATACTACTCTGATTTGGCAACCAATCAATCTAATGTACCTAGACGCACAACCTCCCTTATAACGGTTGTCGGCGGAATGGGGCCCAGGGTACCCCTAACCGCCGGCGGAGGCCAACCAGATACCGCAGAGGGTGACGCGTGGCGCTCCGGTCGCTGGGGCCTTGGGCCCCACCCGGATCGTCGTACGGAGCCCGCGGCCAATCCCAAGGAATCAGGGGTCTCCTCCAGAGGCTGCATCCGCAAACCAGAAGGAATCGTGGGCCTCCGGGAATCCACGGCCCATGCGCTGAGCGAGCACTCGGGGTCCGTCCCCGAGCGCTCGGCGTCCCAGAAGACGAAGGGCGCGTTCGGGGTCCCCTCCCGAGCGCTCGGCATCTTGGCGGATGTGGGGCCCAGGGGAGCGCTCGGGGTCCGCCCCCCGAGCACTCTCCCTCGGGCTCCCCCTTTAAGGCGCCCCGAGCGGCCCCCCAGCGGGTGCTCCCTGAGCGCTCGGGGTTGCTCAGGGGCGCGTAGAAGACAACTGGCGCCCCTCCTAGCGAAGGAGGTCGCTCGGGGCCGAGTGCCCGGGGAATGACGTGTCCTCTGGTGGGGCCCTCGTCCATGCACGTCGTCCAGCGCCAAGCTTCTCCAGCAAGCCTCCGCCCTGGCGGAGGCATTTAATGCCTGTCATTTCAACGGGGAACCCAAAGCCCTGTGAGGGCATGATGACGATCAGACCGGGTCCCACTGGTGCAGGCGATAAGCTCTGCTAGCTATCCCTCTCTCTCTCTCTGAGGGGTGGGCCCGGGCTGATCGATTCTTTGACCGACCAAGCGCGCCGCCCCGCACGCCCTGTCGCTGTCAACCTTTTCACCCTATGGGGGACGCCGCCGCGCGGCCAATTGCGCGGCATGAGAGGCTGACCCACGGGGCCCGTGAGGGGACGACTTACCAACCCAGTCAGAAGGAACCCCGTAAGTCTCCGTCCGCGGGGCCCGCCGAAGGCAAAGGTGTCAGAGCCCCTGCTCCGACACGCCGCAAGGCGACGGCCCGGCCGAAAGTCTCAAGTGGGCATTAAATGAAGGTGTGGGCGCTTCCAGTAGCGCCCACGTCGTCTACGGCACAAGTACAGCTCATGTTCTCCTTTGCCGACCTATGTGGTATTCCCCCGAGTATATAAGGGGAGAGCCTGGTCCATGCAAAGGGTTGGCTCATTTTTCCTAGGTTAGATCTCTCTAAGTTTACTCCTTATCGAAGAAGCACCGTTCTTCCTCCGGGCCAGAGCTAGAAGAAGAACAGTGCGTACCTCTGTAACTCATCGTACTTGCCATATACACCCATATACACAAAAAACAAGCAGGACGTAGGGTATTACGCCTTCCGGGGCGGCCTGAACCTGGGGAAATCCTTGCGTCAATTCATTCTTAGCCACCGGGTTTATTCGCTAAACTCTAATCCACACCAAGGCTCGTAAGAAACTCAATACTCCCCTGGGCCGAACTCAAAAGGGGGTCCCTCCGGACCACCGCTAGAGGCGTCTCTACGCCGACAACGGTTTAGTCCAGATACAAGCAAGAAAAAAATGTATTCTCATGAAAGAGTGGCACCTTGGGAATATAGATAAACATAGACTTGTAGATAGTTTGATGTAACTAATCCAATTGATACTTATTTTGTGTGTTGCAGATTCAACATTGTATAGCCTATTTCAACTGTGCTAAGACGTGTTCTATTTCTACTATGGAGTGGGTTTCTGTGTAACTAGTATGGTGGCATGCATGTGCTGGCTGCAACAACATAGGCGAGCGCAGCGCAATTATCCTGTCGGACCCCAGATTCCGTAACAGAGAGTCTTAAGAGGAATCACTCGCTAAGTCAAAACGTCAACCCCGACCTCAACTCACGGGGGTCAAATCCGAGAGGAGTGGAGTGATATGGCTTCGAATAGCCCGAGACTTCAACCCCAAAGCTTACTCCGGCAAATCAATGCACAGAGCAGTAGGGTGATATGGTCTCCTCACTCTTTCCCACTGAGCCGGAACATCAACCCCGACCTCGTCCCGGCAATTTAATGCGCGGCTGGAGTAGGGTGATATAGTTCCCAACCTCTCAGTGGAGAGTCGCTTCACAGGAGTAATTAAACTTAATAACTCTATGTTAAAGACTCTGAAATCCTACCTGCATCATGCACTTCAAACATACACGCATTGTACACGATACAGGGGGAGAACAAACCAGTACCATAACAGAGACTCTACGACCGAAACTGCAATAATACTAGTTGTTCGGAAACTTAACAACGTATACACAACCAAAAGTTATTTACACAGCGGAAACATAAGTTTGGCTGAGAAGCCCAAGGGTAGGGCCAAAAGCGGCGGCAGAACAAACCAAGCTGCCGAACCCAGGGTAGGACCACTGCCCGGGATCACCAGCGACTAGTCGATGTCGGCGTCTACCTCAACGTAGAAACCCTCCACTGCGGGAGTGGTTTCCTCTGCACGAAATAATATCAATGAATGCAAGGTGAGTACAAAATGTACTCCGCAAGACTTACAGGAGAAATTAATAATAGATGCATCAGTATCAAGAAGGGGCTATCTGTGGACTATTTTTGCAGAAAGCTAATTTATTCTTTCACGATACCTGTAAGTAGATTGAAATCCGTCTACTGGAATACTTTGCAAGGAGAGGAGCTGAAACTGCAGAATAAAACCTCAAGCAGACCGTCGAACACGCGAAACCCTCGATTCTTCCTCGACCACCAGGGAGGAAGCAATCGCTAAAACCACATCCT
Organism: Stipa capillata; assembly: GCA_019208055.1. NCBI lineage: Eukaryota > Viridiplantae > Streptophyta > Magnoliopsida > Poales > Poaceae > Stipa > Stipa capillata. Next base: position 59,291 of record JAGXJF010005908.1, read on the forward strand.
TAAGTTGGCAAGTTTTAGATTAGGGTTATACTTGTCTAATTCGATGCGGATTCTTACCAAGCTGTCCATAACCGCGGACACGGCTATTCGAATAGTTTAAACCCTGCAGGGGTGTACATCTTTACCTACGCGTATCAACCGACTCTTAGTGCTACCGAATGCACACTTTCACGAGGTGTGCTAGCAGAGGGTGGTTGAACACGACCTTTACAATGTTTTCGACCTAGGTATGAGCCGCCCTAATAGGCTAGTCCGCGAACGATAGTTCGGCCGATACTTCGACGCGGTCCCACTAGTTGTGGCAGGTGATACATTCCCGGTCCCGGGCCGTGTGTAACCCTCACTACTATATTGTTGCATCACACCACCTTCCTAGTTTTCCACGCACCCAAGTCACGAAAACAGTAAACTATGCAGCTCATATCCTAAGCCTAGACAGATTATTCGGTCGTGGGTGGCCCATTATACCACCCGCGTAGAAGCACGCAAATCTTGGTTCGAAAGGACACCGGGAACCGGTCCTTGTGGGATGAACGAGACAACCCACCATGCTCCGAGCATGGCCTCTCGCCTATGTCCGATTTGATATTAGTCAGGATTATTAACCATCCCCGGTGAACACCCACCTAACCGCTAACCCATCCAGAGTATGGTGTTTTGTCTGCCATCCCAGGAATTACGACTTGAACCCGACTAAGCAGGTCTAAGCATCAGTAGCTGTATAAGCAATATTAACACAATGAGTAATCTACTCTAATCAGGTTGGGAGGGTCGGTGGTGTTGATTGAGCGACAAAGTAAGTTCTCATGCTGGGAATAGGGTTAATCCTTAGCATAAAATATTAATTGATCGCATGCAATACGGATTTAAAAACAAATAATAGATTTGCAAAATAATGGGATATCCGCAATATGGTCAAAGGGGGCTGCTTGCCTTGCGGTTCAACGACTAGATCTTGTTCCTGCTCAAAGTTATATTCGTCGTGATCTTCCGGTCCTATCGGAAGAACGAAAACACAGAAACAAGCGCAGTGTGAACACCACGATGATGAACTTCAGCATGAGATGCAATGTATGCCATGAGCTAGAGGATTCGAAATGCAAGCTAACGCAACTGGAATCAGGTTAATCGGAGTCCGGACGCTTGAATTATCGCGATCCGAATTTCTCCGGGGGTTCGGGGAAACCCTAATTGAAGTTTTTAGACATTTTCATCTTTTCTAGCATGCAAACATGGATGAATATGATATGATTGAATAGTTCTCATTTTTCTGAACATTTTGATATATTATTTGCATTTTTCTGAGTTCCGACGAATTTTCTACGAATTTAACAAGATTTAAATCAATTTAAACCCCTTTGTTGTATTTTTCTCAGTAAAGAATTTCAGAATTAAATTTGTTACTCAGCTCAACTCTAGCTACAGAGAATGACAAGTGGGCCCCTAGGTCAACTTGAGTCAAAATTAACTGAGCCTATGACAAGAGGGCCCACATGTCATATCCTTTTTCTTTTCTTTTAATTCTTTTTCTAATTTCTGACGCGCGGGACCCATATGTCATAGACACACAAGCAATTGAGCTCATTAATTACACTGCTAAGCATTAATGATGGCCATTAGTGTGTCTAAACAGTAATAATTGCAAACAGTGTTATTAATGAACATCATCAATTTGTCCTAACTAACCTAATTAACTAACTACCTAACTAATCTAACCATCAACTAACCGGCTAACCTATGCCCTAACCGTATTCAACAGCAAACAACAGCATTAAATCAACTGGCTACTAAATACTAATCATCAGCATTAAACCTACTTAGCCATTAATTAGGCAGTTAGTTTGCCCTAACGACCTAATTACACAGCCATTAAGGCCTCACCACGCCCGGTCGGAACCGGCCACTGCATGGGGCTCGGCTGACCGGGGTGGCTTTGCTGCCGGCGGCGAGGAGGAGCGAGGCAATGGGCGACGGCGGCGGGGCCAGGGCGACGAGCTCACCGAGGGGTGGCGGGAGGTCGGCCGGCGACGGGGCGGGGGTAGAGGGCGACGGGAGCGGGCGGCGGGGCTCGAACGGCGGCCGGGGAAGGGCGACCGAGGCGGGGACGGCTTGGGGCGGCTCGGTGGCGAGGCAGACGGCGGGGCTCTGGGCGACGGTGCTTGGGTCGGGTGGCTGGGTGGAGAGGAGGTGGAGTGGCCGGCGGCGGCGACTTGCGGGCGGGGCGAGCGGAGGAGGTGCGGCGGAGGCGGCGTTGACCGGTGGCGGGAGGTGGCTCGGGTAGATGGAGGCGGGGGCGAGGAATGGCGGCTGGGCGACGGGAGCGAAACGGTGACGAGCGGCGGGAAGGACGGCGAGCTCCGAGCGGGGGGGGGAGGAGCACCCGAGGCGGCGGCGGGAGGTGATGGCGCACGCGGTGGTGCCGAGGGGAGCAGAGAGGGAGGGGGCGAGTGCGCCGAGGGGGGGTTTAGGGGGCTCGGGAGCGGCCGGGGTGAGGTGGCGCGGGTGGCAGAGAGGAGGCGCCACGGGGCGGCCATGGGGAAATAGAGGTGGCGCCGGGTGAGAGGAGGGGTGAGGAGGGAGAAGGGGGTGCGGCGGGCAGGCCGGATGGGCCGCGCGGGGTGGGAGCTGGGCCGAAGGGAAGAGGGCCCAGCCGTTAGTTAGGTTAGGTTTTAGGGTTTTGTTTTCTTTTCATTTTCTGTTTCTACAAAATTCAACCCAGGTTTAATTTCAAACCTATTCTGAAATTCAACACTTTTCTTCAATTCAAAATCAGATTCGACTAGAAGTTCGAATTTCTTTGTTCCTTTCTCACACGTGTTACCAACTTGTATACAAATATTTGCCACCTCTCTTTTGGCTTCAAACTCTAATTCAGAATTTACTTCAACTATGCAATGCCATGCTCATGATGCACAATCACATGAGGTTAAAATTAGGGATGTTACAAAATATTCTGATTTTACAACTTTGATATAAGATGCAATATGTGATACCACGAACTTTTGAATACAAGTCCACACAAATATGGTGAAACAAAAAACATACATCATGTTGTGAATAGTAGCTACTCCAATCATGATTTAAATAATAGTTTTGACTGCTATTCACGACATAATTTATCATTTTTGCTTCTCTATTTGTGGATTGAATATAGATTGAAAATTTTATGGCATGGTAGATACATGACGAGTCTGGTTAGTCAGGACAGTCTAAGAATTGAATGTGTGGTTATTTGACAAATGTTGCATAGAATACATTGGTTTGTGACATGGAAAAAAAGATTATATTTCCAATTATGTGTGGTTTTGAGAACCTTTACTTTCACTTGTGGCCTCTGTCATGAGATTACTCTCACCTAAGACATTTTGATATCATTTACCGGCAGCTCTCAACCAGTTCCTTTACCTCCACTTCTCTTGCCTTCTTCCCCAAAATGTAAAAAATACATGTGAAAAATCCAAACTGAAATTTTGAAGCTTTAAATTGGATGAGTTCAACTCGTGAAATTTTGAAAACTTATGCCATTCAAACTTCAATTCACAAAAAATTAACTTAAGCTAAAAAATAAGTTGAAACTTAAGAACATGTTAAATGAGGAATTTGCAATCTGGCAACTTAAAAAATTTCTACCGACTGAAATTGAACTTTTGAAAAATTTGAACATCAATAAATTTCTAGCACTCAAACTTTGGGTCACGAAAAAAACACTCAACCACTCAAAAAATAATACTCAAATCGAACATTATTTCTTCTTTCTTTGCAGGTTTGGGCAACTTCAAGCAGTCGATCTTGGATCAATTGAGCCCTCGCTTGGTGACCGTAATGTGCATGCATGCTAATCCCATTACTGCTTTAATTCTTCTCTTCCACGGGTCATGGTGCGCGCAACTCTATATACTAGTCCGATTTGGCGACCATCAATCTAACATAGCTAGCTGCATGCCCTCCCTTATAACGGTTCAATCCAGATGAGAACAGATAAAAAAAAGTATTCTCGTGAAAGAGTGGCACCTTGGAATCCAGAAGAACATAGACTTGCAGATAGGTTGATGTAACTGATCAGATTGATACCCTATTTTGTGTGTCACAGATTTATCATTGTATAATCATGTCGACGATTGGTAAACCGTTGATCTTACGGTTGTCGTGAGCAGAAGATTTGTTGTAGGGTAGGGATGTAACATCCCCAATTTAATATTTTATTAATTGTGCATCATGGCATGGAATGCATGAGTCAAATTTGAGTAATTTTGAAAGTTTGAGAAAATTTTAGTTTGAAAAATTGTTTTAAAAAGGAAAAAAAATTAAAAACAGAAAAAGAAATCAGAAAATCAATTTAAAAACCTAATCTAAAGCCCCCCTAATGGGCCTTTTCCCGGCCCATCTTCTTCTCCTCCTTCCCGGCCTCTTTCCCCCTCTCCCCTGCTAGCCCACCGGCCTGGCCCGCCTCGCTCCGCCCCGCCTCTCCCCCTCTCAAATAGTTTAGAGGCTATAACCTCATCAGGATAGAAAGTTACTTTCATACCTGTGTCACACAGCTGTGACACAGACATTAGACTATAGCCTATCTGATCCACAAGCATAACATTTGATAAGGAATGATGTTCAGATATGGCAACTTTACTAATGTCATTTACCTTTCCCTTGGAGTTGTCTGCATAGATCACATGTTTGCTGGGCAAATTCTCATTGGTGATCTCTACAAACTCCTCTCTGCCTCCAGTCATATGTTGTGTACATCCACTGTCCACAATCTAATCAGTTTCACTGGAGACAATGTCCTGCATGTTTAGTTATGAGACTTAGGGATCCAAACTAGTTTGGTTCCCTTAGTAACTTTGTCATATGCAGAAATTGCAGTGATAGGGTTAGTAGGCAAGTTCTTAGATTTCACAGCCTTTGCTATGGATGATATCATATGGATCCTCCTAGGCTGACTATCACCTGCAACCTTAGGCAAAGGGGTTAGTGAACTGTGTAAACTACCTGTGACACTTGTGGTTCCATAGCTATGTAAGATACCAGTGACACAGGCAACTGTGGCCTTTGGAACCCAGATGACAGGTGACCATTTTTTCTGATGCCTGGGGCCAACATACTTGGCCACTGTCTTGTCTTTCCTGTCATTTTGTAGAACATATGATGGGTTAGATGAAATGTTCACCACATTGCTGTTTTTCTGCTCATGACCAACAAAGTTATTGTCATTTATACCTGCCTGTCTCACGAATTTAGTTGCAAGATTAGGGTTAGTGACAGTAGACAGTTTATCTTTATTCATGATAGGAATATAACCCAGGCCCTTCTGGCTATTGTTTTTCTGAGCATTTCAGCTCTAATCATCTGATAGTTTTGCATGCCAATGTTAGCAGTGCAAAGACCTTTCCTCATTAGCCTCTTAATCTCTTCAAGCTCCTCCTTGAGCATATTATGCTCAGCTACATCCATAGAGTTAGTTGCAATAGAGGTTGAAGCCTTATTGGAGTTATCAGTTACAACACCTGTGGATGTTAGAACATTTATGCGAGTAGCACAATTTAAGCACGTTTCAACAGTTGCAGAAGCAGGCAAAGATATAATATCAGAAGCAACAGGAGAGTTAGTATCATCAATGCATTTGGCATGCTTTGCCTTCAGCTCCTCATGCTCCTTAAGAAGAAGCTCATGAGCTAGCCTAAGCTTGTCATGAGCAATCTCCAGGTTCTCCTAATCCAGCCTGAAGTTCTCCCTGTCATCCATAACCTCATCGCAGGTTTCTCTGAGCTCTCTGAGCTTATCCCTTAGGGATATGTTCTCCTTCCTCTCCTTACCATAGGCCTCATCTGTTCTTTCTAAGATACCCATTAGTTTAGCATAATCAGGAAAGTCATCTTCAGTAAGTACCTTTGATTCTTTGGCCATGAGGCACAAAGGAACGGAGATGGATGACAACTGATCAGCCTTGGCGTTGATGTTGAAGCTGTGTGACTTGGCTGTGTCACAGCTGGACACATCAGTCATGCTGATAGCAATCCCAACAACTTCACCTTCCTCTTCAGATTCTTCCTCTGATCCTGAATCATCAGATACCCAAGCTTATCCAACATAAGCTCTTGCAGTAGCTTTGTTCTTGACATAGGTTGGATGCTTGTTGTTGAAGATCTTCTTCTTCCCATGGAAGTCTTTCTTCTTCTTGTACTGGCAGTTGTCCTTCTTTTTGGTTGGACAATCCGCAGCAAAATGACCCTCTTTTCCGCACTCAAAGCATTTGTTATCCTTGACCAGCTTCTTTCCTTTGAATCTGTCACTTGAGCCAAACTGCTTCTTCTTCCTATAGAATTTTCTGAAGTTTCTTGTGAGCAGGTTCAACTCATTTTTTCTCCACTGGTCATCTCCTCATCTAGGTCTTTACTACCTTCACTTTTAGGTTGTGAAGCTGAGGCAATGGTCTTCAATGCAATGTTCTTCTTGAGTGAGGAGGATAGACTATACTTGCTTTCCTGTTTGATCTTCATCTCATGTGTTACTATCCTCCCTAACACTTCAGTGGGCTTCATCTGATCAAAACCATCCTTCTCTTTCAACATCAGCACGAGAGTTCTGTAGGGCTTTGGCAGCACTGACATAAACTTCTTGATCACATCTTCATCATCTACTCGGTTTGATCGAAGAGCCCTCAGCTGATTGGTGATGATGGTGAGTCCTGAGAACAAGGAGTTTATGTCTTCATCATGTTCATACTCAAACCTCTCAAGCTTTGATTTCAGCAAGCTTCTCTTAGACTTCTTTAGAGTGTTGTTGTCCTCATAGATTTGCTCCAAGGTATCCCATATTTCCTTGGCAGAGTCCATGGTGCCGAGCCTATTGAAATCATGTTCTTGGAGACCCATGAATATAGCTGTGGCAGCCCTTGCATTATTCTAGATATTTCTCTTGTCATTGATGCTTGGCATTATGGTGTCTTCCAACCTGTAACCTATATTCACAACTTCCCAGACATCTAGATCTATAGTGATAAGATGTATTTGCATCTTTCTTTTCCAGAAGGCATAGTTAGTTCCATCAAAGACAGGGATTTTACCCTCATAGCCCGACATCCTTTAAACTCTGGCTGTTATACCAATTCAAAGAGCAACCTGCTCTGATACCAATTGAAAGGATCGTAGGTGCTGACTAGAGGGGGTGAATAGGAAGCTAACCAATTTTAAATAATTATTTTAATTTATCAAGTTTAAGGCTTAACAGGTTGAAGGATTTAGCTAGTTGTGTGACAGGTCAACTACTCAGGCAGTATTTGATATGTAATTAATATGGTAATTAGTGCTAATGATTGGTAATTAACTCTAATCCGACACATTAATGATAGTAATTAATGCACTAATTGAATTCAGTTTTAACTCTGTGTATGACATGTGGGACCCACCCGGCAAAATTTAAATAAAAGAATAAAGAAAATAATAGATATATGACAAGTGGGCCCCACCTGTCATTGACTCAGTTAACTTTGACCAGAGTTGACCATGGGGCCCACATGTCAGTCTCTAAGGCTAGGACAGAGATGAGTAATAAAAATATTTATTATTTAATATTAATTTTTATTTACTGAGAAAAAGGGTATTTAAATTGATTAAATCTTAGAAAATTAATAAAAAAATCTATTTTTAATCAGAAAATGCAAATAATATATCAAAATGTTCAGAAAAATGAGATCTACCCAAATATGTCATTTTCATAAATGTTTGCATGCTAGGAAAAATATAAATGGCTAAAAACTCAATTTATGATTTTTCTGATTAGCCGGAAATCGTCGGATCACGATATCTCGAGCGTCCGGACTCCGATTAAGTTGATTCCACTTGCATTAGTCTTTATATTTGAATCCTGTATACCATGGCATGCATTTCATATCATGCTGATGTTCATCATTGTGACATTTATTATTACGAGTCCTTTTTCCGTTGTTTTTGTTCTTTCTGATAGAGCCGGAAGATCTCGAAGCCTATAATCCCGAGCAGGAACAAGAATCGATAGCCGAGCTGCAAGGAAAGAAAACCCTTTGAATATTTTGTGATTATCCTACTATTTGCAAATTATTAATTATTTCCAAAACCCTATCACATGCGTTCAACTTATACTTTCTGTTAAGTGATAGCTTTATTCCTTGCATAACTTACTTTGTCGCTCAATCAACACCACCATATCCCAACCTATTTAGAGTAGTATAGTTGTTGCTTCTAAGTTACTTATATAGTTAATGATGCTTAGACATGTTTAGTCATGTAAAAGTCGTAATTCCTTGGATGGCAGACAAAACACAACACTCTGGGTGGGTTAAGTGGTAGGTGTGTGTTCACCGGGAAGTAACTAATGAACTTGATTAATAATGATTGGGCTTAGACGAGAGGCCATGGCTGGGAGCATGGTGGGTTATCTCGTTTTTCCCATAAGGACCGGTTCTCGGTGTCCTTTTGAACCAATATTTGCGTACTTCTACATGGGTGGTATAATAGGCCACTCACGACTGAATAATTTATCTAGACTTGAGTTATGAGCTGCATAGTTTACCATTTTCATTTGCTGGATGAGTAAAAAAAGATGTGATGTGGTGCCTCAATATAGGTGTAAGGGTTACACACGGTCCGGGACCAGTGATGTATCACCTGCTACAACTTTTGGGACCGTGTTGGGGTACTGGCCGGACTGGTGTGCATGGATTAGCCCATTAGGACGGCAAATACTTAAGTCGAAAACATTGTAAAGGTCGTGTTCAATCACACTCTGCTAACACACCTCGTGAAGTGTGTCTTTGGCCTAGCATTAAGAGTCGATTGATACGTGTAGGTAAAGATGTACACCCCTGTAGGGTCTGAACTATTCGAATAGCCGTGTCCGCGGTTATAGACAACTTGGTAAGAATTTGCATCGAATTAGACAACTATAATATTATTTTAAAACATGCCAACTCTAAGGTTGGGGTGTTAGCGATTGCTTCCTCCCTGGTGGTTGAGGAAGAATCAAGGGTTAAGTGTGCGGTACTCTACAATAGATTTCATTATGAAGCTTCGACTCATCCCCTTTTAAAAGCAATCCAGTAGTCGATTTCATTCTACTTAAAAAGTATTGTCAAATGGATAATCAGCTTTCCGCAAAATAGTCCACAATTACCCCCTTATTGAAACTTGTTGCATCTATTATTAATTTCCTTTGTAAATCTTGTGGAGTACAATTTTTATACTCACCTTGCAGTTATTGATAATTTTGTACAGAGAAAATCATCTCCTCAACAGATGGTTTCTATATAGAGATCGACGTCTATGACGACTAGTCGCTGGGAATCCCAGGCAGTGGTCCTGCCCAGGTTCGGCAGCTTGGTTTGTTTTGCTGCCATCTTTTGGCCCTACCTTTTTGGCTTCTTAGCCATGTTTAATCTCCGCTGTGTAATCAATTCTTTGTGTAAATTATGTTGTTAAGTTTTAAAGAACAACTAGTATTATTACAGTTTCAGTCATAGAGTTGCTGTTGTGATACTTGTTTGTTCTCACCTGCCTCATGTGCCTTGCATGTATGTTATTGAAGCACATGGTGTGGGTAGGGTTTCAGAGTCTATATCATAGAATTGTTAGGTTTAATCACCCCCTGTGAAATGACTCTTTCACTGGGAGTTTGGGAACTATATCATCCTACTCCAGCCGAGCATTCATTTACCGGGACGAGTTTGAGATTGATGCTCCAGCTCAGTGAGAAAAGAGTGAGGAGACCATATCACCCTACTTAATCTATGCATTAGTTTGCCGGAGCAAGTTTGGGGTTGACGTCTCGGGCTATTCGAAGCCATATCACTCTACTCCTCTCGGAATTGATACCCAAGGGTTGAGGTCGGGGTTGACGTTTCGACTTAGCGGGTGATTTCACTTAAGATTATCTGTTATGGATTTTGGGTCCTGACAAGGGACCCCTGATGTCGTCGTCTAGCAGCACTGGAAAACACGAATAGGGACTTTATACAAGTTCGGGCCTCCGTCAGGATAATAACCCTATATCATGTTGGTATATATTGCATATCGAGTAGTTTACAAGGATTTGTCAGTGTCTAACCTAGATGGGATCTAAACCTAGTCAGGGATTTTCTTTGGCGGGTCTGCCGGGGCTCAACTTCCTGAAGGCGACATATCTTTTCTGGGAAGTCAGAATTCGATTGAGGCTCTGTAGAGGCTAGGGCTCGATCGGCTAAAAGCTTCTGAAGGCTTGTTATCTCTTAGATGTTGTTGTTCCCTGGTCTTCGAGTCCTTTTACAGGGGGTCCTTTGAGTCGTGGGAAACATGGACTCATCTCCAAGTTGGAGTCTGTCTTCTTAAACACAGGGATATACTTCCTAGCTTAAAAGATTTCCAGGATCCTTACGGGAGATCCCCTTATCTCCTAGAACCCTTAGCAGGTACGTCATCCGATCCGGGTATCCAGGGAGTTGTATACGTATACCATCTCATAGACGGTATAACGTATTACTCATCATCAAATCCTATTTCAAGTGTGCTAAAGTGTGTTCTACTTCTGCTATGGAGTGAGTTTCCGCGTACCTAATACGGTGGCATGCATGTGCTGGCTGCAACAATACCGGTGGGCATGGCACAATTATCCGCTAAGAAATGTTGGTCTACCTCTATATCACTACTACATAGAATGCTTTTCCAAACAGCTGGAAAACGTCCAGAAGACTGTCTGAAATTGACAAACAACATAGATGGTTGGAAATAAAAATTTATCTCAGATTGTATTTTCCATTTCGAAAAATATCCATCGATTTGGATTTGGATGCCTCCTGCTGGTCCGCCACTGAGGAGGTGGGGTGGCTGCGTGAAGGTAGACACCATCGGGTTGGCGTGCGGGGGTAGAGCACGACGACGCCACCTGTGACCTAGCCGTTGGCAGTGTCTACGGCCTATAGGTGTGCCTGCTTGAGCTTCCACCACTTCTTCTTCTGCGCGTTTTGGTTGAGGCCCAATGCCTGCGAGTTGGTGAACTTGCGACAACAGTACTGACACTCATACCTCCAACCTTCGTCGGCCACCGTGGCCGTCGTGGTAGTGGTAGGCGAAGAGAACGATTCCGACCTGACGTCACCACCACTCCCAGCATGTTCTCCGGCTCAACCTTGGACTCGTTGATTCCAGTCCTCCCATCTCTTACTTCTCTGAGGAGAAGTGGAAGCTGTAGAACTTTAGCCTAGGGTTTGCCGTCTCATACTTTTTTTAAGGCAATAGGCCCTCAGGCCCTAGAAAGTGCTGGATTCCACTACATATGTACTTACAATTAGGAAAAGTTAGCAAAGTTTTGAGAAATGCTAGTTTTTGGTAGGATGTGTTTACATTACATGAAAAATATGTCTTTTCATAAGAAAAAGAAAAGTATTTTTAGCTAATTGTATGGTTGTGATCTAAATCTCTCAATTCTACCAATGTTTTGATCATGCCTTAATTTTGGTATTGCCGAAATTTTGATACAGCTACCGCCTCGGCCATCCCCAAGCTCTGCTGGGCTGTGCTGTCGCGGCACACTTCGGCAAGAACCCAATGGTTGCTGCTGCGGCAGCGTCCCCTCTCCTCCTCCTCAAATGTAACGCCCACCGCGGGGCGGGGCCGGGCGAACTGGAGCCACCGGACCTTCCCCGCCTCACCAACTCGGCCCGCATGTCTCTCTCGCCGCAAAAGGTCAGCGTGGTTCTTTCTCTCTCGATGAGGACCTTCTAGAACTTTCCAGGTGCTATGATGAGGCTGATGCTTTTCTTGGGTCTCTTTATTGGACCGCTAGGCCGAGGAGTTCGCACCCAAGATTCAACAAGTCGTGGATTGGTAATTTATGATCTCCTTTCTGCTTTTGTCTCTCTGCATAATTCAAAGCTTCATCTTTTACTACTTGGAAGTTGGAATCAATGAATACTGTAACAAAAACAGTGTAGATTAGGCTCTGGTTGTGGTTGGAACATCAGGAGGTTCTTCGTGTAATGGAGGATTCCTGTTACCATTGAAATGACTTGAGGTTAGCAAATCATATTATGAGGCCATGCTTGTTTGAGGCTGAAGTTATGTTTATTATTATTTCTTATTTTGTTTACAGGTTTGGGCAACTTCACGCGGTCGATCTCGAATCCATTGAGCCCTCACTTAGAGCTGGTATTTATCCATGTGAACTCTTCACATTTCCATCTTTCATACATAAAGCAACATGCCTCAGAATAGCCTCAGTTAGGTAGAGGGGCTTCTTGTGTTTAACTAGCACTTGCCATTTGCTTCATGCTTGGCTCACATCTGTTCTCCGCAATTGTCTAAGACTCTAAGCAATGATATTTGATCCATGTTGATTTAAATATTTTGTACTTAATACATTCTTTGGTTACATGGCAATGCAACTATCGTGTTTCAGATGCAATCTAAACTCTTAGTTTTTACACCAACTCTGTAATAAATTTTGAGGCTGTGTTCATCTTTGGATGCAGAAGCTGGGGAGATCATCTCCATAATCTAAAAAAAACGTGGCAATGCAACTTAGGAATGGTTACTGTATACATATTCTTTGGAATCTTGATACATTCGTGGATGCTATGTTCAGTAATAATACACACTTGACAGCACGCATGGTCTATACTCTCTACCCTCTTTATTTCCCTCTATGTACGGATTTTCCCTTTTAACACTAGTTTGTTCATTTCACGTTAATTAGCACTATATGCTGTAGGGAGCACACCTGAAATGGAAGGATCAAGGAAGAAGAATAGCAGTCTCATGAATTAATTATGTTTTAAATAGTTAGTTTTATTATAATGTGCAGTAGAACAAGGCACTCAATCTTCTGAGTTCCGAGAGAAGATATCTATTTTGTTTCTTCTTTGATCAATTTAATTCAATTTTTCTATGCTTTCATCCATGTCAACATATATGGTGCAAAGGAAATCTGGTGAACAAGTGCAAAATTTGATCCACGAGCATACAATCTGCAGAGGGCAACCGAGATGGTGATGTGTGTGGTTCTATGCAATATGGTGAAAGTAGATTTGGGAGCTGCACGTTATCTCGGCTGCACGCTGATCGGTGCGCTCGTCAATCAATTTCTGTACTTGTTTGCCAGATACCGCCTTTGCACAAAACACATTGCCTTCATCCACATATTTGATTTGCTTAAAAAATTATACTACAACCTTCCTTCTTTTGTTGCATTTGTTGTACAAAACATACATCATTTCTTGAGCTGTCAAAGTTCCTAGAATTTCCTGCTAAGCATCTTGTTGCTCGTGTTCCCCTTTTTCTTTAGATGCACCCTTTATTATTTTATTTGTGACTATGTTGTTCACAGCTACTGCAGCGGGTAATTCTTTAAGAGAAGGTAAGCCGGAATCATTTGCTAAGAGGTAAGAAGGCATTACTCTGTCCATGTCTTTCAGTGAACTATTGGCGGATTTGCAGTGCAAGCTAAGTTTTGTTTCCCATTGCAGAGATGCCATAATAGAGGCCCTTCCGAGTTATGATGATCCATACATCAAAGTGCCAAGAGTGCTGAACAAAGAATGACCTGCAGTCTGTAGATCAAGAATGTGAGGTTATTAACATTCTATGCCATTGTACAACGTGGCATGGTGAAACAGTGGAACCTGCAAAAGATGGAGCAAGCTATCAGCAAGTCAAGTTAAGTTCAGTGTTGTTTTGATTTAACAGTATGATTAAAGAATTTGAGGGACAGATTTGGAATATCTGCAACAGAAGATCCATTTGTAGACTGTGAGGACCCGTATTTCCTAAAATCTAAACACTAAGATTAGGAGTTGAATTCCTTGTATTCATGCATATAAAAAATTTGAGTGCATTTAAATTTTTTTTGATACATCGGATGAAATATCTAATATATATATATATATAGAAGATGCACAATTCCAAAATATACATGAGTGTCATGAATCAATTCAAGGAGACATATATATTCAAATAATTCTGTCACAATTACAAAAGTCCAAAAACAGAAGTTACAAATGATTTAGGTATTACAAGGCATAAATGTTACAAGAAAACAAGTTCTAATAATTTCTAATCTTCATCCTCACTCTTTTCTCTGATTGTTCTTCACCTTCAATTCTTTTCTTCAATCTGCACTTAGACAAAAGAAGAGACTCCAAAAGGAAAATGTTGGTTAAACTTAAAATGTTGCATTTCCAAAAAGGAAATGCATTTGTTTAGGAGGCTAGTTTTGTGAATCCAGAGAACTGGTTCTGGATTCGAATGGGATTAAATTGACTTAGGATTAATCTTCAATTAAGCAATAGGCAACAGCTCATAGTAAGCAATAGGCATCAATCTTAAGGCAACATGTCATGGAAATAAGGCAACAAGTAATTTGGCATCTGGATTCAATTAGGCAACAAGGCAACAGATTAAGTTCCTAAGTCTTCTTTCTTCAAACTAACCTCCATTAGGCAACTGTTTTTGTTTTAAGAAGGGGTTGAGGTCTGCTTTCAAGTGTTAATCCAACAAGACCTAGGCATCTCAAAATGCTAAGCATTTAAAAAAAAACTTTAGCAGCAGCCGACATCTTCCAAGTATAGGCAACATCCACATTAGCACAACCTGTCTAAAAGGTATGAACCAGCAATAAGCTGCTAGTGGCATTGACCTTGCCACCTCAAGCTTGAGAGGGATAAGGCTCAGCTGAGAGCTGCCATGTAAACAGCTTATTCACCCAATCAAAAGGTGAGTCACTTAATAGGTGTCAAACTCCAGCCATTTTCGAAGTTCTAGTATCCCAGCACATTAGCTCCAAGGCCTATAAATAGAGCCTTATGTGTTCTATTTTCCATCCAACACCATCTAAGAACAGCACCACATCCATAGTGAGGAGCCAGATAGCTGAGAGGTAAGCAAGGCAGCGAGGAGGAGGCAAAGCCTGAAGAAGCAGGTTTTTCAGAACACCACAAGATCAAACTTCAGCTTGCTTAAGGTAGAAATAGAGGAGATAGGAACTTTTAGTAAAAGAGAAGAAGTACTTAAGTTTTGTAGAAATATTCTGCGTTAGGCTAAATAGACCTCCTACTAGATCAAGTGGAAGTAATCTGTTCTTATCAAATTGGAATGGGAAGTAGGAAAAAGAGTATAGTATTTGTTCTTATTAAGATCAAGAAGTAGAGTGATCTGTTCTTATCAGTTTCAAAGAAGTAGATAAGCCAAGTTCAGGAATAGCATATGTTCATAGGCATGTTATGAAATAAAACATGAAACATGAGCTAAGGAAAATGTATAGCAGATTGTTCTCATCTTTAATAACCTAGCTAAAAATGTGAGAAAATCATCCTGAGCCAAGGAATAATCCATATCAGTATGCATATACACTATTAGGGTTAACCATCAACCTAAGCATTGCATTTCAGAAAAAAAAAGAGAAGCATCTCAAGCAATTCCTATAGAAACAAGATAACATATCTAAACAAAAATTTCTAATGTTTAAGGGTTAAGCCTAAACTTCAATTTACTAGCAGAGGAATAAGAAGGTTTAAAGTACAAAGGAAATCAGTAGCAATCCTGTAGAAAATGATGGTAATGCAAGAAAATGAGGAAGAAGGGGCTTACTGTGAGGATAGCACCTCGTCGCTGGGGTTGCAAGCGCGGTGAACTCGCCGCCGTCCACCGGTGACGAGGCACCGGGGCGGCAAGACAACTTAGGCATCCGGGTCAGGGGTGACCGAGGCAGGTCCTGAAGGCGGCCGTTGGGGGAACCGATGATGCCTCGGAGCAAGGCAAAACCACGGCGAGAGAGAGCAGGCCGGCAGGGCCAGCCTAGGCGGCAAAGCACTGAAGCGGCATGGCGCCGAGGGCGAGGATGCCAAGACGACCAGAGCGAAGGAGTCCACGGAGGCCATAGCCGCGAAGGATGAGGCACGGAGGACGGCAAGGCCGAGTGGCCGGTGGCGCCATGGGAGAGAACCGGAGGGGAGCCGGCGGCGAGGCCAAAGAAGGAGAGGTGGTGGCGATTTTGGGAGAGGTTGGGAGCAGACGAGAGAGAGAGTGGGAATGAGGAAGGCGGCGGGTGTAAGGAATAGGGGTGGCAGCCGAGATGTGAAGTACCCGGTTTTAAGACCGGATAAACCCCTGTGCTCCCTGTACTGGTCCCATGATCAGTAGTCAGTACACACAAGGACTTGATAGCATTGACATACAATACCGAGTCTTTTACATACATGGACCATTATGGTCATTGTTCAACATCATAGCCAATTGGCTAAATAGAAACTGCAGCGGAAAAACATAGGAATGCGTAGATAGATGCCCATCAATATGCCTACCCAACAGGCAACTGACTGGGGAAAGACGCCCTAGCCCTCGTAGTCACTGTCGTCGTCGTCGGAGAAGAATTCCTCTTCGCCTGGCCACATCAACAAGCCAGGTGAGTACATTGAATGTACTCGCAAGCAACCCCCACAGGAGAGTAATACGGCTATATTTTATGCAGGGTTTAGTTCAAATGGATAATCGCTCTATCCTAGGTCATATGTTGAGCGGACAGTAAGTTTTCAATTTAAATACGAATAATAGATTCAAAGGCATGTTTAGAAATCATAGAGTTTCACACATTCATATCATCACATGAGGTAGTCTCTGCTACCTCCTTTCCTTGCCTTGACCCGATAGCTCCGTTTATCGACGTCCAAGGTTCCCATCGCTAGCCCATGCAACCCCTGGTAGCACGGCCAGACCCATTCTCCTGCAATTCCTTGCCACTCGCAGCGTGGCCTAAATTGCTCCCTTGCGGACACGTCATGCCCACGTCCTTAGTCCCTGTGCCCAAGTTTTTGCAAACAAAACTCAATCTAACCAGTGTGTGGCCTAACCAGTTCTCGTCCATGACCGAGGACGCGGCTATTCGAATAGTTTTAACACTCTGCAGAGGTTGTACGGCTTTACCCACAAGATGTAAGTCCCCCTCGTTGCCGAGCACTATGAATACACTTTACGAGGTGTATCGGCAGGGTTATTACAACGAGGCTTTTCACCCGCTTCTGCACTAGAGTCGGACCCGCTAGATAAGATCTACCCACTTCTTCGTTTGTGCCCAGGCAGCCCGACACCACAACCCGAAGAGGTGGACTCATCTCTATGTCGAACCTCTACCCACGTATTACGTGGAGCTCACTAAGAGTCTCTACCCACGTAATCCCGTGGAGATCCTCTAGGGATGCCAATCTACCTAGCACACTCTTCCTACTGCCCACGGGGTCCAAACCCTAATACTTGCCGGGATAATAGGCCAAGTCCTTCCCATAAAGGACATGTGGACGTACGGTAAGGAATCTGGTCTGACGGCACTTTAGGTTCGGTCCTTGATTGATTCGAGCAAGACTCCATAGTCACACAGACTACCACATCGCTATCGGCTACCCTACCATCCCCAAGCTGCCCTTAGCATTCTCACCCGAATCAAAATCATTCTCTACTTTTTGTTTGGGGTTTTGAAAACATCATACTTTTCAAACACTCACCCCGGAAGGCACTTGCCGATCCGAGGGTTTTTATCCCATGTCTGAAGGAGTCGGTATACACCGATTGAAAACGGTTTTTCTCTAAGCAGGTCCAAGCAGGGCTATCGCCTATATTCCTAATTACCTTGCCGAACGTACAATGAACAGCCATTAATACTAGGGTTTCAAGGATGGAGTTATCGGGCCTGAGGTATATGCATCTACTAGGTGTAACTAGGACTAGCATAAAATAATGTTGATACTCACATAGCATGCATGGTTGTATACAAGATAATTAATTTTCAAACATATGGGTTTCAACATGATCAAAGTGGGAAATGCTTGCCTGGCAGTTCTTATTCCTGTTCCTGATGTGGGGGTGATTCCGGATCGCCAGGCGCACGTACCTCACTCCATCAACTACACCTCGGAAGAACGGCGAATAAGAAGCAAACAGAGCAACTTCAATAAATCCCAAACAATATGCATGTTCAAAGGAGAACGATACTATTAGGGTGAGGTAACAAGGGTTTAGGTTTTAAGGTGGTCGAGTTGGGGTTAGGGTCTCTGGACACAGATCGTCATGTCAACCTAATTGTTATTACTCTTGTGGGCAGCTTAGGGTTGAATCGGGGGAGTGTTTATGTGAACTCAAGTTACTGATAAGACTCTGAGGCTCTAAATAAGTCTACGAAAACAAGATATGCCCTAGGCAACTAATATATATGCACATAAAATGAAGACTTGTTCGATCGAAGGAAAGCCCATGCTACTAATGGTGTATTTCAAAAACACTAGCTCTAACGCCTTAACGAGTGCTACCAACACTTCGATATATTGAATGGTATGAAGAATTTACTTTGGCTGCCTTAAACTTGGCATGTAAAGCGTATATGCTATTTTCAAGAAAAGAAATGCCCCAATGCTAATCCCCTACTGATCATGCTTTAAACGATTTCAAAATTTAAATTTTCTTTGAGCCAAAAGTTTGTACTTTTCCTTAGCTCCCAGGAATCGGAATAAGACTCGCAAAAACCGGTCAGGAATGGTTGAATCGGTTGGTTCAGATAGTAGCCGGTTTTGGACTTAAACCGGTTTTCAGGGCTTTACGCCTTCTATTCTAGAGGCTTCACGTCTTTTACGCCACGGAGACAGGGAGCGCGGCGGGACGCGACCACTAGCGCACGGTGGTCCGAGTGGGCTGCGAGGCCCGCGTGTCGGTGGCTTGGCGACTTACCATCTTGGTGCGTCGTGCATCCTTACCTGTGGGCAGTTGGTCCTGGTACTCCCGACAAGAAGCCGACGTCGGCAGAATGGAGATCCCGGTGGCCCTCAGTTCTCAGCGGCGATGCTCGGTTCAGAAGGTGGTTGGCTCACAGAGAGGTGGTGGTCTCGCTGATGGGGTGGGAGTTTGGTGCGGCGGCCTTGCTGCGGTAGGCTGCTCGGTCATGAGGCCCTTGGCGAGAAGGGAAAAGACAGTGGGAAAGAAAGGAGAGTCGGTTGCCGGTTGCTCCGAGGAGGCGGGAGGGAGGAGGAAGCTCGGTGAGTGAAGGCGGCTCGGCCGGTCCATTTTATAGAGGTCCGGTGCTGGATCTTGAGGACAGTCACTGTGGCGAGCTCAAGCATGGGGATGGGATGCCTCGGGCAGGCATTGATGCCACGGTGAGAAAGGAAGGGGCAAGGGAAACGCCGTGACGCACATCGGCACGGTGGTCGGCGACCTAATCGATGAGCGGAACGGCTTGCTACAGCCAATGCTCACTGTGGCATGGCCTGGGCGCGCCCTGTGTGTGTCCTCAAGCGGCATCGGCGCGTCCAGCCCTGCTCGGATGCGCGTGGGCATGCTCGTTGCGCCAGGGGATGCTGAGACACGTATACAAGAGCTCCAAGGAAAAATTGGGCACCGACTACTAGTGTGTGTCAGGTGTTATTGAGTGCTATAGTGCCCCACGGACTTGGATTTAATTGGATGAGACAATTCATGATGCTTGCCAGGCGTATTACTGAGTTAGGTATGTTGGGGAAACCGAGAAGTGGCTCCACGAGGTTTTTGATAACTTCTGGTTATGGTTTACTCTTGATTTCATGCGGCGGAACGATTTGCGCCCAGGTGTTCGATGCTGGCCATTCACAAACTTTGAACATGACATGCCCATATTTTTGTATATTTGGACTCCTGGGGATGTGAGGATCGCTGTGGAATTTTATTGGAATTTTCTGAGGTTTATTTCTATGGGTTGTAGTTCAACGTGCATTTCTGCCCTAGAGTTTATTATTTCCATATGTAAATATTTTTGAACTGGGCACCCCTATTTTATGTTACATTTGAGTTGGGGATATTATTGTGTTGTCCCATGAATTTTCCCGGAATTTTTGGTAAGGCCAAAGGACGATAGATCATCCGATTAGGGTTTCGATCGAGATCGGAATAAATAGGGCATGAGGGATCGGAAGATGGAACTAGGGTTTCGGGGTGTGGCGAGGTGGAGAGGTTATAGGGACTCTTGAGAACTCTCCTGCCTTGGCTCGGGACTACTTGGTTGTAGGGTGTCGTGGTATATCGGCGTATATGGTGCTGGTGTTGTTCCCAGGTGTGTTCTCGTGTTAGGGTTTAGTCAAGAGTAGTGCGTGTGTGGCGGGGTCAAGCTTAATGAGTCCATGCATGATTGAGAATACTCTAACTATATGCAGTGTCATGTTGGGATGCGGGTTTTGAAAATCCGGGCGTGACACGAGACTGGTTAGGGTAAACCCTAACCGGGTTACCAAGCGGGCCTTGAGCCAAAACCAAGCCTCGGCCAGCCCAAGCAAATTCTATCATATTTTCTTTTTATATTGTTAGAAATTTCTCCCTCATAATTTTGAATGTAACAAGAGTTTATACTTCAATTCAATTTGAAGAATCTAAAATTCTACTTTAACTTAAATAACTCATGAGAATATTTCAATTCAAATGTTATGTATGTATATATATATATGTATATATATATATATATATATATATATATCAATAATTCGGGAGTGGCAGATCCTGCAGACCCGTACTCAGAGAATATATTTTCGAATCACTCGTGAAGCAAGTGAACAAAGAATAGTGAATAAAAGAGCTGATGTGAGTGAAATGAAGGCAAAGGTGACATAAAGAAGAGCCCACTATGGAGAATATTTGTACGAAGAGCTGCCAGCACATCCCACTGTGGAGAATAATTGTACGAAGAGCTGCCAGCGCATCCCTGAAGAATAATTACTGAAGCCTACTATAGCCACGCATGCAGCCTATAAGGCATATAATAAAGGAGAAAGGCTCTTGCTCGCTGCTATAAAAGGGGGTTGCAGCCAGAGACTCAGCAGCAATCAGAAAAACATCTGCGAAGGCAACCACGCATAGCCAGAGCAAGAAGAAACACTCCACTCCGCTTCCTTAGTTTCCACTCCACTCCAGTTTAGTAGTAGACACAAAACCACTGTAATATATCCGCCTCCAAGGTTTGTAATATTTAGAAGGTAATTTCCTCTTTTGTGTAAGCTGTTTGGTGGTTCCCGAAAGGGAAAACCATATGTAAACTAGATTAATAACAGAGGATTAGAAAAGCACAAATTTATTTCGCAGGCACGATTCGAAGTGGCAATACTATTGAGGTGCACTATTCAGCCACTATTCAAGCACTATAGCACTATTTAGGCACTATTCAGGCACTATTAAAGCACTATGGTACTATTCCTATTCTGCACGCTTAATTCTTGTCACTATTCTTATTCGGTATGGATAATTTCAGCGCTAGCGTTCTTGCAGGATCTTGCGGGTTGGCGAGACCAACAAGACAGCCGGGTGTGTTCTTATCGGTTGTAAAAATCCTACTCGGTACTCACCATATTTATCACTAGTTTACTTCAGAAGTAGCTAAGCTTTCCCCGGATACTTCTGGCTGCAATAATATGGGATGGGTTTTATATCGTCTTCCCAGGCAGTTCCACCCGAAGGGGAACACTTCTCTAGCGGAAACCGAGTCCTCTATACCCTATGCCATGCGCGGGGCTTCAACTGAGAACTACCGCAGAGGTTTCTCCTATAGGATCCTTAGAATAAAAAAACCCGTCTCATAGAACTGAAGCTAAAAACACCAAGGGATTTTCAAAGCAGAACTACTTCATTTCCATAAACTAGTTTACATATGGTTTTCCCTTTCGGGAACCCCCAAACAGCTTACACAAAAGAGGAAATTACCTTCTAAATATTACAAACCTTGGAGGCGGATATATTACAGTGGTTTTGTGGCTACTACTAAACTGGAGTGGAGTGGAAACTAAGGAAGCGGAGTGGAGTGTTTCTTCTTGCTCTGGCTATGCGTGGTTGCCTTCGCAGATGTTTTTCTGATTGCTGCTGAGTCTCTGGCTGCAACCCCCTTTTATAGCAGCGAGCAAGAGCCTTTCTCCTTTATTATATGCCTTATAGGCTGCATGCGTGGCTATAGTAGGCTTCAGTAATTATTCTTCAGGGATGCGCTGGCAGCTCTTCGTACAATTATTCTCCATAGTGGGATGTGCTGGCAGCTCTTCGTACAAATATTCTCCATAGTGGGCTCTTCTTTATGTCACCTTTGCCTTCATTTCACTCACATCAGCTCTTTTATTCACTATTCTTTGTTCACTTGCTTCACGAGTGATTCGAAAATATATTCTCTGAGTACGGGTCTGCAGGATCTGCCACGCCCGAATTATTGATAATTTATTATCAATATTATTTAGCTCATATTCTTCGGCATAAATTTCAATTTTCTTTTGAATTTTGCCCGTGTCCGGCAATATCCATTATATCATCATCTGAGAATGATATGTCATATTTTTCTTCATATACTTTTTTCATATTCTCAAATTCCTATAAGGAGCATATTGCTCACTTAGAAGTCTTCTTTAGAAAGGTAGAGCAAAATGGGTTGATATTATCTAAAAAGAAAATAGAAATTTGCAAAGAAAAAATTAATTTCCTTGGTCATGAAATAGGAGAAGGCAAGATTTATTTACAAGAACATATTGCGAAAAAGATTTTACAATTTCCTGATGCTATGAATGATAAGAAGGTGTTACAGCAATTTTTAGGAATAGTGAATTATGCAAGAAACTATATAGAAAATTTAGCAAAGCTTGCTGGGCCGCTATATGCAAAGTTAAGAAAGAATGGCCAAAGATACTTTAACTCAGAAGATATTAAGTTAGTAAGAATAATAAAAGAAAAGGTTAAAGAATTAAAGCCACTAGAATTACCACTAGAAGATTGCTATCTAATTATTGAAACTGATGCCTCTAAGTTAGGATAGAGAGCTATACTAAAACAAAGACCAAACAAATACTCAGCTAAAACAGAAGAAAAAATATGCAGATATGCCTCTGGAAGCTATAAATTAAAAACTGTAAACAACACTGACAGGGAAATTTTAGCCATAATCAATGCTATAAATTCTTTCCGTCTATACTTAGGATTTAAAGAATTCACAGTTAGAACAGACTGTGAAGCTATATGCAAATATTACAATCAAGTTAATAGCAAGAAGAGTTCTACTAGAAGATGGGTTTTATTTGAAGATATTATCACTGGAAATGGATACAAAGTTATATTCGAACATATTAAAGGAAAGGAGAACATATTACCTGACTTATTTTCCCGTTCATCTATTTTGCAGAAATGAAGCGAATGATAGGCTTTAATGGAATTGAATCATTCAGCTTTGGTGCTGAAAACAAGTTAAGAATATTCCCACCAAATTCATATAAATTCAAGCCAAAGGATCATATTATATTAGATGATATCCAAGAATGCATATTAGACAATTTCTGGTACCAATACAATAATAAACGAGAAGATAAAGGCTACATGCTCTCAATATTAAATAGCCTTGCCGAATACTTTAATAAGATGAATACTTCAATGCCTGCCTCAGAGGCTCCAGAGATATCAGAGAATATAGAGCAGAAGACATTATATGTGGTATTTGAAGGACAACTCCCAGGTATATACATATCATTTGAAGAAATAATAGCTCAAAAAATAGATGCGAAGTTATCTGGGGGAATATCGTGGAAAAAATACACAAATATTGATGAAGCCCTAGCCCAAGCTAGGAAAATATTAGGAGTAAATTATTATATGGAACCAGCAGCTAAGGAGTATATTCAAAAATTTAAAAAGGCAAGAAGCAAGAAAGCACCGGCCACACCATATCTTGAAGTTATAAAAAAAGATGATCAATGATTAATAACAGAGGATTAGAAAAGCACAAATTTATTTCGCAGGCACGATTCGAAGTGGCAATACTATTGAGGTGCACTATGCAGCCACTATTCAAGCACTATAGCACTATTTAGGCACTATTCAGGCACTATTAAAGCACTATGGTACTATTCCTATTCTGCACGCTTAATTCTTGTCACTATTCTTATTCGGTATGGATAATTTCAGCGCTAGCGTTCTTGCAGGATCTTGCGGGTTGGCGAGACCAACAAGACAGCCGGGTGTGTTCTTATCGGTTGTAAAAATCCTACTCGGTACTCACCATATTTATCACTAGTTTACTTCAGAAGTAGCTAAGCTTTCCCCGGATACTTCTGGCTGCAATAATATGGGATGGGTTTTATATCGTCTTCCCAGGCAGTTCCACCCGAAGGGAACACTTCTCTAGCGGAAACCGAGTCCTCTATACCCTATGCCATGCGCGGGGCTTCAACTGAGAACTACCGCAGAGGTTTCTCCTATAGGATCCTTAGAATAAAAAACCCGTCTCATAGAACTGAAGCTAAAAACACCAAGGGATTTTCAAGCAGAACTACTTCATTTCCATAAACTAGTTTACATATGGTTTTCCCTTTCGGGAACCCCCAAACAGCTTACACAAAAGAGGAAATTACCTTCTAAATATTACAAACCTTGGAGGCGGATATATTACAGTGGTTTTGTGTCTACTACTAAACTGGAGTGGAGTGGAAACTAAGGAAGCGGAGTGGAGTGTTTCTTCTTGCTCTGGCTATGCGTGGTTGCCTTCGCAGATGTTTTCTGATTGCTGCTGAGTCTCTGGCTGCAACCCCCTTTTATAGCAGCGAGCAAGAGCCTTTCTCCTTTATTATATGCCTTATAGGCTGCATGCGTGGCTATAGTAGGCTTCAGTAATTATTCTTCAGGGATGCGCTGGCAGCTCTTCGTACAATTATTCTCCACAGTGGGATGTGCTGGCAGCTCTTCGTACAAATATTCTCCATAGTGGGCTCTTCTTTATGTCACCTTTGCCTTCATTTCACTCACATCAGCTCTTTTATTCACTATTCTTTGTTCACTTGCTTCACGAGTGATTCGAAAATATATTCTCTGAGTACGGGTCTGCAGGATCTGCCACACCCGAATTATTGATAATTTATTATCAATATTATTTAGCTCATATTCTTCGGCATAAATTTCAATTTTCTTTTGAATTTTGCCCGTGTCCGGCAATATCCATTATATCATCATCTGAGAATGATATGTCATATTTTTCTTCATATACTTTCTTCATATTCTCAACTTCTCATCCATTTCCTTTTTTAATTCCTTGAGGATGTCTTCTTTAATATCTTTTTTCCATTTGGGGGCTATATTTTTAAATTTCTCATCTATCTTCCAGTCTATATATTCCCCATCTAAGGGGTCTACTCCCTTCACTAGACATTCTTTATATGTTGCGAATTTTTGTTGATCATCTTTTTTTATAACTTCAAGATATGGTGTGGCCGGTGCTTTCTTGCTTCTTGCCTTTTTAAATTTTTGAATATACTCCTTAGCTGCTGGTTCCATATAATAATTTACTCCTAATATTTTCCTAGCTTGGGCTAGGGCTTCATCAATATTTGTGTATTTTTTCCACGATATTCCCCCAGATAACTTCGCATCTATTTTTTGAGCTATTATTTCTTCAAATGATATGTATATACCTGGGAGTTGTCCTTCAAATACCACATATAATGTCTTCTGCTCTATATTCTCTGATATCTCTGGAGCCTCTGAGGCAGGCATTGAAGTATTCATCTTATTAAAGTATTCGGCAAGGCTATTTAATATTGAGAGCATGTAGCCTTTATCTTCTCGTTTATTATTGTATTGGTACCAGAAATTGTCTAATATGCATTCTTGGATATCATCTAATATAATATGATCCTTTGGCTTGAATTTATATGAATTTGGTGGGAATATTCTTAACTTGTTTTCAGCACCAAAGCTGAATGATTCAATTCCATTAAAGCCCATCATTCGCTTCATTTCTGCAAAATAGATGAACGGGAAATTAAGTCAGGTAATATGTTCTCCTTTCCTTTAATATGTTCGAATATAACTTTGTATCCATTTCCAGTGATAATATCTTCAAATAAAACCCATCTTCTAGTAGAACTCTTCTTGCTATTAACTTGATTGTAATATTTGCATATAGCTTCACAGTCTGTTCTAACTGTGAATTCTTTAAATCCTAAGTATAGACGGAAAGAATTTATAGCATTGATTATGGCTAAAATTTCCCTGTCAGTGTTGTTTACAGTTTTTAATTTATAGCTTCCAGAGGCATATCTGCATATTTTTTCTTCTGTTTTAGCTGAGTATTTGTTTGGTCTTTGTTTTAGTATAGCTCCCCATCCTAACTTAGAGGCATCAGTTTCAATAATTAGATAGCAATCTTCTAGTGGTAATTCTAGTGGCTTTAATTCTTTAACCTTTTCTTTTATTATTCTTACTAACTTAATATCTTCTGAGTTAAAGTATCTTTGGCCATTCTTTCTTAATTTTGCATATAGCGGCCCAGCAAGCTTTGCTAAATTTTCTATATAGTTTCTTGCATAATTCACTATTCCTAAAATTGCTGTAACACCTTCTTATCATTCATAGCATCAGGAAATTGTAAATCTTTTTCGCAATATGTTCTTGTAAATAAATCTTGCCTTCTCCTATTTCATGACCAAGGAAATTAATTTTTTCTTTTTAGATAATATCAACCCATTTTGCTCTACCTTTCTAAAGAAGACTTCTAAGTGAGCAATATGCTCCTTATAGGAATTTGAGAATATTAGCACATCATCTATGTATACTAGTATAAAGCTCTGGTTTTCATTAAATATATTTTGCATTTTTCTTTGAAATAGAGCAGGAGCATTTTTTAGTCCAAAGGGCATTACAAGCCATTCAAAATGACCTTGAGGACATGTAAATGCTGTCCATTCTATAGACTCTTCTGCCATTTTTACTTGCCAGAAGCCAGCTTTTAAGTCAAATTTTGAGAAATATTTGCTACCTTGTATTCTATTAATCCATTCCTGTTTATTTGGAATATTGTATGCATCATCTATGGTATTATCATTAAGTCTTTTGTAATTAATAACCATTCTTGATTTTTCTCTAGCTATTTCAGAATGATTTCTTACTATGAAAGCTGCAGATCTATGTGGACTTCTGCTTTCCCTTATTGCTCCTAACTTTAATAACTCTTCAATGTGCATTTTAAATTCTTCTATGTCTTTTGGAGTAGCTTCTATTGGACATGTCTTAATTATGTATTCTGGATTTATTATGTTTAATTTGCAAATGATAGAATTTTTATCCCAATGCTTCATAGGTATTTCTCCAATTATTTGGATGTCCTCTAGTCTTTGGACAATCTTTTCTACATCTTTTTTAGATTTTATGTCTCTATACCAATTTGGTGATAATGACTGTAATCCAATACATTCTATGCAAGAATTTGCCATGTAATATTCTTCTATATTTGCACTAAGATCTTCTATGCTTTCTTCAGGACTCATACTCACGCTTTCAAGGGCAGAAATTTTTAAATTTTTTGGTTTGGTAGTTCCACCACGCTTTCGCACTTCTGAAATATATGGAACATTGTCTTGATATGGGACAAATGTAATACCTTGTTCATGTATAATAGTGGTTTGCACTGATTGTTGTAAAAATCTTAAGCCAATAATCATTTCATCATTTATCATGGATAAGTCCCTTATTACGATTTCATCTATGATATATTTTGTTCCATTTATGTATAATTCTATATTATAGGCTAGCTGGTTATGAATCTTTCTTATTCCTGACATGTCTGTGGAAGTTTTCTGCTTTATCGTTATCTATAGTGTGGACTATTTCAGGACACCTTAAAAAGTATTTATCATGAATAATATTTTTTGTGCATCCTGTGTCTACTAATGCTAATATCTTATAGGTGACGTTTGTATTTAGTTTTATTTTAACCGGGATTCTTATTCCTAATATTTCTTTAAATGGCAATTTAACTATATATTTATTCCCGAAATTAGTTATTACCTCATTTAGCCGGGTTAATTTAACACCCTTGCTATCTTTCATGGTTATAGTTTGTTCTTTAAACTCAGTGTTTTCTGCCACTCTATCTTCTTGTAACCCTTTGTCCTCTAACTTCTTCCTTAAGTATTCTATTTCTACTTCTAGATTATTTACCCTATTTTCTAAGATTCTAACCCTACTA
Source organism: Stipa capillata (assembly GCA_019208055.1). Lineage (NCBI taxonomy): Eukaryota > Viridiplantae > Streptophyta > Magnoliopsida > Poales > Poaceae > Stipa > Stipa capillata. Next base: position 87,269 of record JAGXJF010005908.1, read on the forward strand.
GATAATATTTCTCCTTCTGGTTGTAATTCTATCTCTCTTCTCCACCTTTGATTATTTGCCTTTAAACACTCAGAGCACGCTTGTTTTAAACATAGACTACAAGTGGCTCTATTGTCCTGACTTGGATAATATATGCAGAATGCGCATTTTATATTATAATCACCTTTACCTCTCATCCAATCATGCTCACAGCTTATTTGATTCATCATCTCTATTCTTAATCCTGCTAACTCATCTATTAAGTCTACATCTTCATTACTTGATTCATATTCGACTTCATTGTTCTCAAGTTCATCTGTTTCAATAATTGAATATATCGACTCATCATCCTTTATTTCATCATCACATACTAATATATTTTTATTTACACTATCTACTATTAGAACCCTCTCTTGTTCTTCATATTTACTAGAATATTTTTTCTGATCCTTATTTGGGCAAGTCTTACTTAAATGGTCAGGTGAATTACATATAAAACATCTACATGTTCTATCATAATTCTTTCTTGGATTGTAACGTCTTACATTCCTTTTATGTAAAAATAGAGCTTTATTATCTGATCTTCTAAGAAAATATCTTCTCTTTGTTCTAAAATTATTACTATCTCTTCTTTGAGGTTTATGAATTCTTTTATTCTTAGGTCTCTCTTCACCATATGTTAATGGTATTTGAACTATCTTGTTGCAGAAATTATAGTCTGAATATTTCATAGACCTCTGGGCTTGTATATTCGTGCATATTTTCCTTAATTGCTTAAATACAAATGTTATAGCTTGTGATATGTTTATAACAGATCCTTCAGTTTCCTTTTTATATTCTTCGAATATCATAGTTCCTAAAGGGTCTGGTAGTTTGTTGAAATATCTCTCAACAACTCCTTGGGTATATCCTTGTTTAGCTGTAGTAGCATTATATAAGTAGTGTTGTGAGAATTCTTTTATACGTTTCCAACTTGTTAGCGTTAATTTCTCAATTTCTCTTAACCTTTCATTTTGTAATGTGGTATATCCTAGCTCTGGATCTTCTGCTATAATAATATTGGATATTATATTTGCAAAATTATATGGGTTGCTACCTGCTCTCTTTAATTCTGCATAATTATTAGGATTACCTTCTACCCATTGTTCCCATAGAACTTTTGCGGATTCTCCCAAAAATGTTTCTAAATAAGTAATCATATCTTCTACCTTATTTCCTATATTGTGCTGGTTTTGAATGTATTTTTGGACTATCAAACCCTTCCATATGCTTATGATATTTGGCCAATCAATTGGGTCATGTGCAGCTAGATTCAATATTGCACCATCACTTTTATGATTTTGAAATTTTACTGTCCTTTCAAAATCTCTTCTTTTAGATCCCATATATTTGTATTGGCCAGGGATATAGTTATATGAGGCTTTTTCCCTTTCTGGAGGCCAATTTCCTGAAATTCTAGATGGTCTCTCAAATTCTCCTTCATTCTTTATTGATCCTTCACCATACCTTCCTCTTTTCTTTCCTGCTCCTATATCTACTTCCATTGCTTCCATTGCATTTTCTAGATTATGTATTCCTACTTCATCTAAAGAGTCTAGAAAGTCATCATATTGTTGTGAGGCATCTATAGCTTGTTCTTCATTATACATTTCATTTACTAATGCTTCTTCTTCTTCATAGCTTTCTAATAACCATTTTTCATTCCTTTCCCATTGCTCTTTTTCTGTTATAGAATTGTCGTTTTCTATATGTATATCTTTGTTTTCATTGTCTATTCTTTCTTCAGTTTTAATATGCTTTTCCTTATCCTTCTCTTCTTCTATAAATAATTTTTTATCTTTCTTTGCCTTTTTTAATCTGGATAATTCTCTACAGAAATATAATTCTCTTTCTCTTATTTTAGGCCATTCATGCGTCATAGTATTATTATATTCATTAGATACTTGTTTTAACTTGTCTTCACAATAATTTATTTCACTATCTAGGTCTGGCTTTTCCATGAATTCTAAAACACTATGTCTTCTGTTGTCTTCAATATCTTGTTCTGATATAACTGAATCTAGATCGTCTAAAGCTCTTGTTTTATAATTTATAAACCTAATACTAGTGCTACCTGCTTTATTTTGATAGCTTACATAATCTTCTGGTTGTTTTAAAGCCTTACTTTCTATTAACTCACTTATGTTCCATTCTTCACCTGCTCTTTCTTCAGAATCAATTCTTAAGGGGCTCATAAATTTTATACCCTTTGATTGCATACTTTCAATTACGTCATTGACATTTACCTTGTATTTAGTTCTACTTTTATTAGTTAGCCTTCCCACAAACTCTATGCTTACTAATAAATTTGTTCCAATTTGTTCCTTTAAAGTCTTCATACCCTTTGGTCTGGAAACCGAAACTCATTTTTTCTATGAATTCCTTTATAGGCATAATTAGGTCTGGCGCTATATATGTTATTAGTTTATTTTCATTCATATCTCCTTCTAGGAAACCTAGTGCTGCTTTATTAACTGTATCCCATCTTTTATCTAATAAGGTTATTAGAACTTTAGTTCCTAATTTCTTTCTTGTCATGCCTTTAATTCCTATAATATACATTCCTTGATGTATAAATTTGTAACCTGAATATTTTAATCCATTCTCAAATTGCTTACTCACAACTCTTAACTCTACTGGCTGCGTTAAAACACTTAATTCTACTTCTCTGGATATTCTATATAATCCTGACTTATTCTCAAACATACCCATTTGATATATCTGTTGAGGCCTTATTTTTCTTAGGGTATCTGTCTGATATCTTTCAAGGTCTCTTTCTAGGTTTACAACTTCTTCTAAATTATCCACATCTTCATATTTTCCTTTTAACTTGTCTATTACAGTTAAAGGTTTGACATCTCTATCTACTATTTGGAGTGATTTATCTCGTCTGCAGAAGCCTTTAGATATGTCCATTTTTCCGAATCTATTGTTCTGGTGGATATAATTAAGCCAGATGAGGCTAGTACTAACTCTTTACCACTTTCTTCGGTATTGAGTTTGTTCAAGATTTGAACCAATAGCTGCAGTATGGTATTGTTTTGTCTTATTATTACCTTAGAATCTTCCTTAGATGACTCGTAGTTGGAAAAACCAATAGGATGAGCAAGATATTTTTCTGTTTCTTTTAAAGCTTGTTTATATTCTGACATACACTTATGAAAGAACTAGGGTCTTAACTTCTTCTACTAAATTTTTAATTTTAATTATTTCTAGCTCGAAATTTAAACCTTCTGGTAACTTATCCCTCTTAGCGAATGTGTTGTCTAATTCTAACCTTTTACCAATTAATCTTATATCTTCTTTGATATAATCGCTATTTTGGCTGGCTATATTTTGTTTTGTCCTACTGTCTTCTAGAGCTTTTAACACTAGATTTAAATTATTACTGATAAGAGAGTATTGCTCTTCAAGCCTTTTATATTCTTTATATATTTTGTCTAATTTGAGGTCAAATTCGTCCTGTCTCTTACCCCAAGTTATATAGAAGTTATGTAATAAATCAACCACTAAATTTAACTGGCTATGTGAAGTATGCCAACTATGTTCTTCAGAGGAATTTAATCTGCACCTTATATTATTATTGTCCTTTGTATTGACAATTTTACCAGTACTTACTTCTAGATTTAGATATTTTAATTTTTCAATAATGACCAGGCTCTGATACCAGGATTTCTAAAGATGGATTGGTAATATTGCAGATGATTAATAACAGAGGATTAGAAAAGCACAAATTTATTTCGCAGGCACGATTCGAAGTGGCAATACTATTGAGGTGCACTATTCAGCCACTATTCAAGCACTATAGCACTATTTAGGCACTATTCAGGCACTATTAAAGCACTATGGTACTATTCCTATTCTGCACGCTTAATTCTTGTCACTATTCTTATTCGGTATGGATAATTTCAGCGCTAGCGTTCTTGCAGGATCTTGCGGGTTGGCGAGACCAACAAGACAGCCGGGTGTGTTCTTATCGGTTGTAAAAATCCTACTCGGTACTCACCATATTTATCACTAGTTTACTTCAGAAGTAGCTAAGCTTTCCCCGGATACTTCTGGCTGCAATAATATGGGATGGGTTTTATATCGTCTTCCCAGGCAGTTCCACCCGAAGGGAACACTTCTCTAGCGGAAACCGAGTCCTCTATACCCTATGCCATGCGCGGGGCTTCAACTGAGAACTACCGCAGAGGTTTCTCCTATAGGATCCTTAGAATAAAAAACCCGTCTCATAGAACTGAAGCTAAAAACACCAAGGGATTTTCAAAGCAGAACTACTTCATTTCCATAAACTAGTTTACATATGGTTTTCCCTTTCGGGAACCCCCAAACAGCTTACACAAAAGAGGAAATTACCTTCTAAATATTACAAACCTTGGAGGCGGATATATTACAGTGGTTTTGTGGCTACTACTAAACTGGAGTGGAGTGGAAACTAAGGAAGCGGAGTGGAGTGTTTCTTCTTGCTCTGGCTATGCGTGGTTGCCTTCGCAGATGTTTTTCTGATTGCTGCTGAGTCTCTGGCTGCAACCCCCTTTTATAGCAGCGAGCAAGAGCCTTTCTCCTTTATTATATGCCTTATAGGCTGCATGCGTGGCTATAGTAGGCTTCAGTAATTATTCTTCAGGGATGCGCTGGCAGCTCTTCGTACAATTATTCTCCACAGTGGGATGTGCTGGCAGCTCTTCGTACAAATATTCTCCATAGTGGGCTCTTCTTTATGTCACATTTGCCTTCATTTCACTCACATCAGCTCTTTTATTCACTATTCTTTGTTCACTTGCTTCACGAGTGATTCGAAAATATATTCTCTGAGTACGGGTCTGCAGATATATATGTATATATATATATATATATATATATATCCTTACACATATTTTTAGGAGGAAAACCTAATACCCTTTCCATAACCCTCTGCAAATTCAGAATTCAAGATTTTTACATAAATACTTTGAAATTTTACCAAATTCAATTATTTAATATCTACACCACACCGCAAAGAGAAGCATCTCAAGCAATTCCTATAGAAACAAGATAACATATCTAAACAAAAATTTCTAACGTTTAAGGGTTAAGCCTAAACTTCAATTTACTAATAGAGGAATAAGAAGGTTTAAAGTACAGAGGAAATCAGTAGCAATCCTTTAGAAAATGATGGTAATACAAGAAATTGAGGAAGAAGGGGCTTACTATGAGGATAGTACCTCGTCGCCGAGGTTGCAAGCGCGGTGAACTCGCTGCCGTCCGCCGGCGACGAGGCACCGGGGCGGTAAGGCAACTTAGGCATCCGGGTCGGGGGCGACCGAGGCTGGTCCTGAAGGCAACCGTTGGGGGGAACCGACGATGCCTCGGAGCAAGGCAAAGCCACGGTGAGAGAGAGCAGGCCGGCAGGGCCAGCCCTAGGCGGCAAAGCACCGAAGCGGCATGGCACCGAGGGCGACGATGCCAAGACGACCGGAGCGAAGGAGTCCACGGAGGCCATAGCTGCGTAGGATGAGGCGAGGAGGACGGCAAGGCCGAGTGGCCGGTGGCGCCATGGGAGAGAACCGAAGGGGAGCCGGCGGAGGGGCCAAAGAAGGAGAGGTAGGTGGTGGCGATTTTGGGAGAGGTTGGGAGCAGACGAGAGAGAGAGAGAGAGTGGGAATGAGGAAGGCGGCGGGTGTGAGGAATAGGGGTGGTAGCCGAGACCGGTTAGGGTAAACCCTAACTGGGTTACCAAGCGGGCCCTGAGCCAAAACCAAGCCTCGACCGGCCCAAGTAAATTCTATCATATTTTCTTTTTATATTGTTGGAAATTTCTCCCTCATAATTTTGAATGTAACAAGAGTTTATACTTCAATTCAATTTGAAGAATCTAAAATTCTACTTTAACTTAAATAACTCATGAGAATATTTCAATTCAAATGTTATGTATATATATATATATATATATATATATCCTTACACATATTTTTAGGAGGAAAACCTAATACCCTTCCCATAAACCTCTACAAATTTAGAATTCAAGGTTTTTACATAAATACTTTGAAATTTTACCAAATTCAATTATTTAATATCTACACCACACCGCAAAATTGTTAATAGTAAATTCTATAAATTCAGAAGATAGAGCAGATAAAAAAATCAAGGAAGTTATAATAAATACCATCTATTGCATTGTCTTCGACAAGGTAGTTCACATCGTCCAAACAATCCAAATTTCTGTAAATCAACCCCGTCAACATAAACATGCATATATACATTACACTTGCCATTTTTGGAAATAGTCCTTATCGGACGATTATTCCACTTCAGATCCCGAAGTTCTGCCGATTTCATCCGAAGGGACCTCTCACTTCACTTCTTATCCATCTCAAGGCAAGTTCATTTCTTGTTCATGTTTGAGAATTATTTCTATCAAAGTATATGCAAAATTACTTTCTTCTTATTACTTGGCTTGTGGTAATTAATAAATGGACTGCATTATGATTCGTTGAATCATATATTGGTGGGCAGTGGAACCTCGGTATGGAACTTGTTGGGGGTGGTCAGGGTTCCATTGCATATGGTATCACCATAAGGTTAATAACAAATGTCAGTTGGCATTCTCACACCGTATAGATAGCGTTAACCGCAAGACCTGTTATGGGACAGGCGAGTCAAGTAACACCTTTTTAGTGCATATCTCCCAGGAACATATGTATCGTAACGCCTGGGGAAGCGTTATGTCCCTCGCCCAGGGGAGCGATAAACCCTGAATTTACGCTTAGGGAGGCGTTATGTCCCTTAAATTCTTCATAAAAGTATGCTATAATGACGAGGTAGGTAGTCGGTACTGGACCGACTACATAAGGGGAGATATTGCCCAAGGGAAGGGTGAAATGACTCGGAACCTTAGACCTGGCCACGCACCGATGGGAGTGTGATGGGTCTCGTACCCGGCGTGAAGGCTAAGTACCACTTGTGGGTAAAGTAGTGCAACTCTGTAGAGTGTATTGAAGTGTGGCATTGTCACTCCCTGTTCCGGGTATGAACTGTGATCGTGGCAGGAAAGGAACCATCGGAGGTTCTAACGACCCGTGAAGCCTTCTGAACATAAAAAAACTAAAACTTGATTTTTGTCCAGAAATGTTATTGGAAAAATGCATATTCTTTGAGGACTGTTGTCCTAGTAGAAATAATCATTCAAACACCTTTTGCTATTCATGAACTTGTTGAGTACCTTCTGTACTCATCCCCTACATAAAACCTCCTTTGTTAGGCTACGAGTCAGTAGAGCAGGTGGTCGAGTATCTGGAGAAGCCAGAGGAAGAGATGGAGGAGCAGACACTGGGCGAAGGAGAGGCGGGAGTCAATTACTACTTTGACTTCGGTGAGGCGCACAATACCGAGCGGGCTTGAAGCAAGTTGTAGTATAGGAACATTGGTCGTAGGTGTAGAAATCTCTTTGTTGCCGCTATTTTGGTCTTTTACTTTTCGTAGGCTTAACACTTATGTGATGTATGTAGTTTTATCTTATGCAAAATACTACACCATGCAGTGGTGTGCAGGATCGCCACATAGACATTATGCTTTTGGACCAAATACATAGCTCCTTTCAGTTTTCTTAATTTGTTTTTAAGTTTCTTGAATGTGAGGGACTTTTATCTCCATGTCTCCCAAACATAATAGGGATTGTTACCCCAAGAGATTACACTCCTTATGGATACTATACAAAATGATGTTATCTACCACCCGATAAGTTGCCTTTGATTTGTTAATCCTGTAAGTATTCTCGATTCAGCGAAACCTTCCTGGATTTGGTTGAGTTTCAGAAGCGTAGTTTGAGTTTTTTCTTTCTATATGTGTTTATACCATTCAATTTTTAAATTTGCATTGACAGGATCATGTTTTCTGAACTGAACTATTGCTAGCTTGCTTGATTCAAATGGAGATGAATACAGTAGGTAGGATTCGGCCATTCTCTCTTATGCACACAAATGGGATGACAAAAGAAGCTGGAAAGTGTGATGATCACAATAATGTGGCCAACACAATTTTGACAGAGATGAATGAGGAACACATTGTGCAACCAAAGAGATTGCATGCCTCTTCAAATCTTCAATGGTGCGTTTAGAGTTTATATACATGCAAAAGTTCAACAACTCCTGGCTTATAAATACACGTATGATTGTTGCTCTCAGATGTATGCTCTTATTATTTTCTCCCCTTCTCTGTGTTTGCTTACATGGTGTGGTTTCGTGTCAAATAGAAAAGATGCTATTCAAACATGAGAGAGAGAGATTGGAGTAAAACAAACTACACATGAATATGTCTCATAGGTCTAGATGTGTAATTGGAAGGGATGAAAGGTTCCATATAGATACCACAGAAGGTGCACATCCATGCGCGAGGTGCATATCCATGCGCGGAAAAATCGAGAGTGGTTGAAGCACGACGAAGAAGCATGAGCATGATGAGCACGAGCACGAGCAGCAGCTTGACGGATAGGGAAAGGGAATTGCTGTCGCTGTGCTTTAAAGAACGCAAGCAAATGAATTCTAGATATTATCTCTTTGACATTGTAGTAATTGCTGGCAAATTTTCAGCCGTGGAATCCAAAAAGAGCGATCCAAATCAAATGCTACAATACCCCATGTAGAATACGTGGTCTACAATATTTTACTCTACATTATTTTCACTACTGTGCTCGGACCTCATCTTTTGTTTCTTGATCTAACGGCTGTGAAGCAGTCACTGCATTTTAGCACCCTGACTTAGCCTCACAAAGTCAGGGAATTCGGATCCCTGTTTACGTGTATAACTCAAAGAGGTGATTGGATTGCTACTCAATTACGTGTAAGAAAGTCATGCCTGTTTTGGGACAGAGCTCGGAAGTAAATGACGTATATTCATCCCGTCAAACTCAATTTCAATTATTGTTTTTCTCTGACCTTACATGGTCGGGAAACTTCAACTGGTTTATCCCATTCCTATATAAAAAAAACTGCATCGAGCTTTCAGCTATAGCTGGTATTCACCCTATTCTTCGTATCTGTCTCTGGTAATTGCTTCTTATCCTGTCGCATAGTTTAGTAAGATGCCTCAGGGTAGCCTCAGTTAGCTGTGAGCAAATTATAATCCAGTGTTTAACTAGCACTTAGCCATCTACTTTGTTCAGTTAGCTCTACTTTATGCAAATGTCTATGTCATCACACTTAATCCATGTTGATATAAATAGTAGACTAAATGCACTCTTTGCATGGTTAGCAATGTGAGCTATTAATGGTCCGAGTATACCTGTGCCTTTTAATCTTAATACGTTTGTGGATGCAACTATCTTCTAGTACAGCACGCCCGAAATGTAAGGATCAAATTTGTTAAACAAGTATTGATCAATTACTAATTTAGTGTTCGTCGGAACAAGTTAGTGAGCGTTCTGTGTTCTGTGAGATGAGGTCTATTCGCTTTCTTATTTAGTCAATTTAGTTAAGTGTTTCTATGCTTTCATGGACATCTTTTCGGGCAAGTAAGTGCGGACTAGTGTGTCTATGCGTATAACTCAAACAAGTGAGTGCTTTTGTGTTTATGTGTAGCCTCTTGCACAGCTCTCCTTTCATGGGAAAGTGTGGTGTTCTCTCAGAATGTTTAGCATTTTTGGATATACGGAAAAAGGAGGCACATAAACATCCCAGCTCCGGCTCCACTATCTTGCACGCTCAAATCTTTTTAGCATGGTCTATCAAAAGGTCTATTTTCCCTCTCAAACTATCAACTTGTCTCACTTTTTCTGTTAACTTTTTCCTGGCTCACTTAGTCCTCTTAAAAGTATGACCAATGATCCGCTTAACCCCTTAATCTGATATTAGACCCGTACAAACAGTGGTTTAGGAATCCCACATTGGTGGATACAATGTTAGCAACATTGCTTATTATTCTCGGTCTATGAGGATGAAAGGGAGGTCTATGAAGGATGGAAGTGAGGACAACTTTATTTATTATTGTTAGACAAAGCAGAGATTGTGAAATTAGCACTTTTGGTGCATAAATTTGTTTCATGCAATACTTATATGTAGAACTGTTTAGACATTTGTGTGGCGAGGAGATGAACTTACATCAAAGTTCAAAACCCAATGAGATTTAAATATCCTAAATCTTTGTTTGATAGCAGGACTTCGAATTTTTTTGAATTTCTGGCATATTTTTTTTGACTTTGCCTTTATTTTTAAATGTGGAATTCCCCACCAATCTATGCTAACCACAATATTATCCTTAAAAACTATAGTGGGATGGGATTAGATGGTGTAAATGGATTCAATCCCATAAAGGGGATTGGGTGGTGGGAGAGGATCAACCCAATCCCCTCTTGGATTGGTTCCCCTGGGGGATTGGTTCTCCATGAACCAAACAAGGCCTTAAGTGGCGTAATTTCAGCCAAGTCATTATTAATTCTGGGTTAGACGGAATGTATGTTAAGTAAGCCAAGAGAACATTTAATAGAAAAAGTGAGCCAAGCTGATGGTTTTGGGGAGAAAGTGGATTTTTTCCCTTTGCGCAATCACAGGAACACCATTGCACTTCTAATCTTCAATCACGCCTTCGGAGTTTAGACATGCAAAAAGGTTCAACCATGTCCTAGCTTATACACATAAGTATGATTGCTGCTCGGATGTGCACTCCTATATATATTTCTTCCCCTTCAGCGTGCTTACAAATGGAAGGCAAATTGTCTTCTCAACCAAATCAGGCTTTGTTCCAACAGAAGCCATTCAAATTTGAGTGAGAGACTGAGGAGAACAAACCACAGATATGTCCATGCCTAGGGAGAGAACCTAGTGGCCATTAATACACTCACGAATATGCCAATGCCTCACGATAATCATCACCAAAGATTGGTTCCAAGCATCCATCGTATGCTCGCAAAATCAAAAGAACACGATTTCGATCCCCCGTGCTTTTTTCACAATTTCAATTTCACCAAAATATTTGTTGTATCATTTATGTTTTTGGTCCCCCACTTAGCGTTGTTTTTACATATCCGAAGAGCACACGAGATGCTATTCAAACTTGAGTGAGAGATTTGAGAAAAATTAATCAGAAGTATGCCAATGCCTCGAGATACTCATGACCGAAAACTGGCTCTGCCCAAGTCAAAAGATACATTACTTTGAGTGCCTGAGCTATGTTCATTATCCCAATTTCGTCGACATATGAGCTTCATCATTATTTATTATTGGTCTCTCCCTCGGCACTGTTTTTACCGCAATATGAGTACATCACAAGATTTCACCTTCCAGTGGATGGATATCCTAACAGTGAAGGATAAAAATGCTGCACGTTTGAAGATTAACTGGTATTGCGAGAAGCAGGAGAAGCAACATTTTGATGGTGCCAAAATAATGAGGAAGTGCGTATGTAGCCTTTTTATTAAAAAAAAGGACGACAACGCTTCCGACCTCTGCGTCTTATAGCACACGACCATTTTTGTTAGAACACAGTTTTTACAAGCAATCACTCAAAACAAAAGGTAGCAACAAATCTTAACGATACACCTCAAGCATCACAAATCATGTTAGTACTACGCCACTTATATAGGATGAACAAATCCTATGCTACCATCTCCAAGTGACTGTATCCACTAGCGAGAGAATTCCACAGCTCCACACGCTGAAGTAAGCACCATGTACGGAGAAAGTTGGTAGCAATATGGATTGCCTGTAAAAGATTGGAAGCTTTTTTCTTGTTAAAAACTATATCATTGTGACAAAAGCCATATTAACTAACATTGAGTACAAACTCCCACTAGTATTTGTACTTGAATTGATCTATTCATACCCGATAGCTAGTTGCCAAACATATTAGTAATGCTGCGAGGTGGCGGTAGATTGAAAGCAATGTAAACAACTCACCACACCAAGCGTGCAAAAGGGCAATTGAAGAATAGATGGTGTATTGTCTCCTCTTCAGTGTAAAAACAACATTGCTTACTCCCCTTCCAGTTATGTTTGGCTAAATTATTTTTAGTATCCCACGACAGAGGTACCAAGCACATAATTTTATTTTTAGGGGGATTTTCAGTTTTGGAATTCTTTTGTGCCAAGACAGGCAATTACAATCCACAAATGCTGTATAAATTGACTATATCGTAAATAGACCAGTCGAATGTAAGTTCTCGTTATATACTTTTTCTTGTTGAGCATATTTTACCGTCTACTCAGTAAGCACACTTTCTTCCATTGTTGTTACAGTCCTGCTTAGAACCGGAAATTTCCACTATCCGTAGAACCATACTCTTTCTATGTTTATATATCTTATACATCTATATATATATATATAGATATAGATATAAAATGTACGAGTTTGTAGAATTCAAATGATCTAAACCATTCATTCAACTAAAATTCGATGGTTCACAAATTTAATTGAACCCTTACAAATTCAGCCTTAATGACACGCTTACACGCTAACTCCCATAATATGCCCTATTAAATCTCTGCAAATTCAATGTTGAGTGCACATTAATTAGGCTACTTAGCAATATTACTTTTGTACTATAATGCTTAATGAACAACTAAAGATATGGTGGTTTCATTGATTTTTTTGTAATATTTATAATTGTGGCTAGTATCATGTATTTTGTAATTTTATAGTTCTAATGAATTTTTTAATAGTATATATTTCCAACCACGGTTGGTATCATGTGTTTTGCAATATATATGATTTTGATGAATTTATTAAATGTCAGAGGTAAGCCTATAGTGTTTTACACTATTTAATGCTATTTTCTCGTTGGAGCTAAAAAATTTAGAAGACGGGCCACTAATCTGTTGAATCAACATAAGATGTACAATGCGAAAATATGCATTGCACATGTCTGGCTACTAGATATATGAGATTCTTTCGTTCCAAATATGCTAATTATACTAGACTCGTCTCGTGGCATAAAAGATACTCTTCTGTTCTAAGATACATGATTGTTGAGACACTGACATAATTTTTAAGATACAACTTTGACTGTTATCTTTGATAAGATCATGTTAGTTAAAAAATAAAGAATTATGAAATATTTTTCATGACAAATCTAATGATATTATTTACGTTTCATCAATCTTAATAATATTTGTATATATTGATAGTCAAAATTAGAGAAGTTTGATTCATCTAAATTAAAACGTCATCTAATTTAAAACGGTTTTCTACTATTTTTGTTTGTTCTTGTTAGTCCTTTTTTACAGCTTGCTCACGTTTTCTTTTTTGAAACTTCGACAACTTGTTCTCGTTATAGTGAGTAGGAGGTACTGTACTTTTCCTTTCTCTTTTTTAACTTAAGGCTTAAGCACATTTATCTTGATGTGTCGATGTGCGTAACGTATTACTTACTCCGTATTTTGGAAGCAATATCTCCATTATGTAATTTATCCCATGGGCCCCACCAGCATGGTCCTCCCTGGCTATACCTCATAAACAGTACCTGACAACAGGGCCACCGCAGGATTTAATCTTCTCGGTCCCACACGTCAGCTACAGCCTCGTCCGTCACCAAAGTCTCTCGAGCACGCAGCAGCAGCCCCGATCCCCTCTTTCTCTCTCCCATCGTTTTGTTTCTCTCTCTCTCCTCCTCTCCCACCTCTGCTCCGCTCCACTCTCTCCTCCCGCCGTTGCAGTACTCGCGTCCTCACCCTCTCGCTCCTCTCGCCCCCGCCTCCGCTGCATCCCCCCTCGCACCCAGCCGCTTCTAGGGTTCTCTCCTCGGGCCTCTCGCCTCGCCTCTCCTCGAGACGCGCGCGCGTCCACCTCCCGGTGGCTGCGAGGAGCGGGTAGCTGGCCGCGGGCGCTACCTCGGCCGTGGTAGAGGCCGGGGGAGGAGCGGCGCGTCGGGGCGCCACCCTGGACGGGCTCCTTCTCGTGGGCACCTCTGGGTCTCTGTGGACGGGATCGGTTGTTGCGCCGCGCGTCGAAGCCATGTCGCAGTCGCAAACGAACTGGGAGGCGGATAAGATGTGAGGATATTTGTTAAATTGTTTGGTTTATTGCTTTCTTCCTTGTGTTGATTCGTGGAGTTCTGCGGTGGTGGTTCTTCGTGGGCGCCGTATCGCTGGTGTTCGCGGTTTTTTCGGTGATAATTTTTGTTTTGGAATAATTCAGTGACGGTTCTAAGTAAAATGTGTATCTGACCTTGTGATACTCGGATGTGTGAGGGGAATAGATGTGGGCTTGGGCGGTAAGGTTTCGTGGGAGCTCTCATTTCTGGAAGATTTTCTTTCTGCTCTGTTTTTTCAGTAGGCTCAGCTCTCGCGGAACAGAGTCTACGTCTTGTTTGCACGCATGCTGTCTGTTTCACTCCCCAAATAGAGTGGCTGCATAAGTTTGTACTAGTGATTTTAGTGGTATACTACAATTTATGTGGTTTGGGTCTCAATTTTTATGTTGGAACATAGGATTTGTGATTTTAGTGAACATCCTAATGTGGAACATAGGATTTGGCATACAATTAAGTAATCTCACAAGGCTGCACTTTTGAAGGCGAAATACCCTCTCCATTTCACAATATCTATCGCACGCACATACCTCGCAAAAGTAATATTTGATGGAATCGTGTCATGGTTGCCTCTATTTGATAGACATACTATTACTCTATCCAATGGGAGGAAGTATGGTCCGATTCCATAAAATATAACTTAAGTTTCGTGCCTCCTAGGTATGTGTGCGCGACTGATATTGTGAAACGGACTTAGTAGCTTCTTTTGGGTTCATGAGGTTACACTTTTCACAAGCATATTAACGATTGATGGTAATTATTGTGGTTCATATATAGTCTGTTAGTGTACCTAAGTGTTTTGTGTGAATAGAAACATGAAAAGTTCTCAATCAGGAAGTGCTAGAATAAAACACGTTAGAAATTGCTTTGAGTTTTGCTTCGTTATAACCCATTTTAAAAAGTTTATGGGTTTTGATGCAGATCAATGGTGGACATTAGATCCAGTCACCTAAGTTATGAAGGGTTATATGGTCTATTCGTGTGGTAAGATATTTGGACACAACCCACGCAGCCCGATGGTCGAATCAAGCCATCCGGAGTAGGCATGTAGGTCTAGTGCATTTGTTATGAAGGGTAATATGGTCTGTTTCATGTGGCAAGATATTTTGACACAACCCACCCAGCTCGATTCAAGCCGTTGTAGAGCGGATCCACCGTTAGGACTCATCTTCACATCGGAGCCGTTAGGACTCATCTTCACATCGGAGTGTTTCGGAGCTGTTTCTTGGCTCACTGCCGCGCGGCGGCCGAGAGAGATGGAGCTGGTGGGTTTGGTTTGGAGACACAGGTGTGACAATAACCTGAGAGGATGTAAGGCACAGCTGTCATTGACGATGATTGGATGACTCTAGCTAGTTCACCGGTTTGGTTGGTTTTCTTCATCTTGACCAAGATTGGTGAAATCTGCATTGAGGCGGTCACGCGTAACAAATACGTGGAGCAATTATACTTGCTTTTTTCATTCATGCACCTGATGTGACCAAGCTGACCAGTCGCCGTGCACCGCAGTTAGTCTGGCACAGGAGAGGGAGGGGGAAAGAGAGATGAGAAACAGCGAGGCCCTGGAGCCCCTGGGATTCCCTCCTTATCCCATAAGTATTAGTTAATCAGTGAAAAGTATGGAATTACCCCTAATAAGTGACTTTGCGATTCGTAGACTATTTTCTAAAGGGGTATATGAAAGAAACTCAACTGTGTTTTATCCTTCTAGCTCATGATTAATTTGTCACTGAGAAGGCGAGAATATCAAAGGTGAAACATAAAATGAAGCAAATGCAGTAGCAAACTTATTTCTCTCAACATCCATCCTCAGGAGACTAAATGGTTGATTGTCTAATGAAACACAGGTTGGATGTCTACATATATGACTATTTTGTGAAGAGAAATTTGCAGGCAACTGCGAAATCTTTCCAAACGGAAGGGAAGGTCTCGTCAGATCCAGTTGGTATGAGCCCCCAGCAAGTTGCCATGAAGCTATTTTAGTAGGCTTGTCTTGGCTATCAATGTCGAATGCTATTGTTCACTTTCTCATGTTATCTTTCTTTCAGCAATTGATGCTCCTGGTGGCTTCCTTTTTGAGTGGTGGTCGGTATTTTGGGATATATTCATAGCACGAACAAATGAGAAGCATTCAGATATTGCAGCATCATATATTCAGGTATGTATCTTTGCTCTTCTAAAAACAATCATGGTTAAATCATGGTTTTTTTGGTTTTGTACCATCAAACCATCATGAATTAAGGAAGATACAGCCAAAATGTTCGTTTCAGTTTTATACTACCAGAAAATCCTGAAGTTCAGGATTGCACCTCTCTCGTCAGTTTAATAACCAGCTACTAGATCTGCCAATTTTGACCTCTCTATTACCTTCCTCCCCAAAATTCCTCTTCCCTGCACTGCTCTGAGCTCAGTTTCTTCTCCATTTTGAGCTCTAACTACGGGTTCTCTTGCCCCCAAGCCTGTTGCTGCTCCACTTGTGGCCGCTCTTCTCTTTCCCCAAGCTTGCAGTTTCCTTCTAAGTTTGTCTTCTGTCGATTGGTCAAATAGGCTTCAATTTTGTTAATCTTTGAGACATTTTGAGGCCTCCTCCTCCTCTAGCCTAGGGATGCAAGTGGGCCTGGTCATGGTGGGCACACATCAGAAAGAGGCCTCGGTATGTCTTGTGGGCCACACAATGGTTGGTGGTGGACTTCATGAGTTGGCCCACCAAGCGTAAGTGTGTAAAAGCCCGATTAGTAGAAAATATTGGGGTAAAAACCCTACATTTTCAAATATGAAGAAAAATACAATAAAAAGCTAGAAATTTTCAAAAAGGAAAAAAAATTCTTCTAGAAACCGCAGAGTCAAATAAAACAGGGGTAACCCTGAAATGTCAAGAAAAATATCGGAAAACCCATCAAAGTTCAAAAGAATTCAGCTATACTTTACTGTACTCTGTCAGACTCAGCTAATGAAAGCAAGGGAACATCAACACCAGCAGCAGCAACAACAACAATCTCAACAGCAGCAACAGCCACAGCAGCAGCAGCAGCAGCAGCAACAACAACAACAACATTCTCAACAGCAGCAACAACAGCAGCAGCAAATACAGATGCAGCAAATGTTATTACAGAGAGCTGCACAGCAGCAGCAGCAGCAGCGTAGAGATGGTTCTCATCTTCTTAATGGTACTGCAAGTGGACTTTCTGGAAGTGATCCTTTAATGCAACAAAACCCAGCTACTGCGAATGCTATGGCAGCAAAAATGTACGAGGAGAGGTTAAAGCTCCCTTCCCAAAGAGATTCTCTGGATGAGGCATCAATGAAGGTATCACTCCTGCTAGATCTTGTTTCTTGTGTTTTGCTCTTCGTCACTAAAATCAGCAGTCTTCGAAAAGGTGAAGTGCTAGGCAGGCGGCAGGGTGGGCTAGATGGCGGCCTTTAAGAACAGTGAAAATTAGTAAATGTTTCTTTGTGGTATTAAAATTTCAGCAAAGATATGTGCAGAATGCTGGCCAAGTACTTGATCCAAACCAAGCATCATTGTTGAAAGCAGCTGCAAGCGGACAATCTCCAGGGTATTTTCTGAACTTCTAAGTTGCCAATTTTACTTGCATGAGATGGTAGATAATGGACTAAGAAAAAACAATGAAGTATACTAAATTGAAGGAACCAGAGTGTTTTGTTCTGAGTGCAACATCCTTGTTGGAAAACTCTGAAATGAATTCTATATTTGCTATATCCTGGGCTGGGGCTGGTCCAGTTTTCCTCAACTTTTTTTTTGTAAAGCATTATTGACACCTGTGCATCACACAAGCACATGGCACATTAACCATAGGGTACATTCATGAACTTACCTTCTTTTTGCTAGGTTGTTCTTCATGGAAATTTTTGTGTCTCTTTCTTTGTTTAAGATCTGATCACAGTAAGTCCTGTTTTTTTTTGGATTTTTGAACCATACTTACTCTGAACCAGTCCTTTTCATCTATGATTGTACCTTGAGGATTAACCACTTGATATTGCTACGACGTGGTTGGGTAAGGGCCCTCAGACTTGATTGAGGTGTCGCTGGATTCAATTGGCATGACGGCGCCTTGACAGGAGCCGTGTTGCCGCACCACAGTGACAGGGGAAGATGTAGACTAGGAAACTTTGATGTATTTCTTGCTTAATCGCAATACACACAACAGGCCTATTTAGGTCTCCTAACAAATATGGAGAAGATCAATCTAAATATCTAATAGATAAGTTGTCTAAGTAAAGATAAGATACCAAACAACTATCCATTATCTTTAGAAAGCAATCTAACTATTTAAGAATAATTTGGTTGTGAGGGAAGTTATCTTTCTGTTTCTACAGCGCATGTGCACTGTTACTGTTATGTGAACAGTATTTTATGCACATGACAGCTGTAGGTTATGTTTAGACTTTACTACTTTTGCAATATTCTTGTGAATAAACAGCAGAAGACTGTTGCATTTTGTAGCATTATAAATGTGCAATTTTTTGATTGTGTTGAAGTATGTGATTGTTCTATATTGTGGAAGTAGCAAGACCTGACACGACTCATGAGTCATGATCAGGCCATTAAGAAAAATAATCACGTCAGTAACGATTAATTTTTGAACTTCACTACTGGATGATCTGCATGCTATAGGAGCTAGCCAACTAGCAAGTAACTTGTGGTACATTGTTTTCGAGAAAACTTGTGGTACATTTGCTTCCAATTGTCAAATAGTATTGACACTTACCTTTTATAGGCAAATTTTGCATGGAACTGCTGGTGGTTTGTCAGGCACTCTGCAACAAGTTCAGGCAAGAAGCCTGCAGCTGCCTATACCAGAGCAGGTTACTTATATCTTTCCTTCTGCATCTCACTTCTAGCGAAACGCACGTCCAAAACAAGAGAAAAAGAGTGGGCATTATCAATATTTCTTTCTCATCAGTCATCATATTAATTGTTTCCAGAATATCAAAACTGAGATCAATCCAGTTTTGACACCCAGAACTGCAGGTCCTGAGGGATCGTTCATTGGTGTCCAAGGTAATATTCGTCCAGCCTATTGCCTGGAACAGCTGTCGCCTGAGTCATTTATTCATATTTCAACTGATACTATTTTTTTACCATCAAGCATTATACTACGAATTTTTATTCTTGTTGAATTTGTTCAGGAAGTTATTACTGTTCTTAGTGGTTGATTTTCTAAAGATAAATTTAGATGTTGTCTTTAACAGGATCTAATCAAGGTGGAAGTAACTTGACTCTGAAAGGTTGGCCACTCACGGTATGCTCTTTCTTATCTTCCATGTGTTTCTCTTATGATTTATGCTCCTATCCTGGATTCAGTTCTGGCTGCTCTCTCTCTCTCTCTCTCTCTCTCTCTCTCTCTCTCACACACACACACACACACACACACACAGAACTGCAAGTGTAACCACTCTAGGAAGCATTTGACTTTGCAACATCAGCTATTTTCCTTTTTCCGAGGTACATGTGTGCTCTATACCTGCACCTGAAAATTCCCTTGTGGATGCTCACAACATGGAGGGAGGGATATCTGTGAGACTGTGATATTCTCAGCTATAATAATAATACAAAATATTGAAACCTCTAGTGCTCATAAAGTTCAACTCACTCAGCAACTTGCACCAGATTTATTGTGTTTTGGGCAGTAGCGGAACCATGACTGGGTGGTGTTGGTGGCCATCCTGGACGAAAATGCCAATATCTTCACATACCTCAATGGTTGCATTGCTTGAGGAAGCCGGCGATTGTTTCGCCTACTGACCGTGCCCTTCTACATTACATGTTCCCCTCTTGTCACCAATTTCCAGTCCTGTTTCTGGTTCTACGGTATTATTAACAAGCAAATTTTGACATGTGTACAATGAAATCTTTGTGATGTTATGCAGAGCACATGTGCATTCAGCAATTCAGGAAGCAAGCAGCAATTTGTTTAGTTTTCTAGTATAGTGCAAATTATGTGATTGACATTGATTGTGCTTACGTGGGTGCTATCTTGCAATTTCTGTTGTAACATATACTTTTATCTCCACAGGGACTAGACCAACTTCGATCTGGGATTCTGCAGCAGAGGGCGTTTATGCAATCTCCGCAACAATTACAACAGCTCCAGTTTCTGAATCCACAACAGCAGCAGCAGCTTTTGATGCAAGCACAGCAAAATATGGCTTCCCCTACAGCTAGTGATGTCGACACCAGAAGATTAAGGATGCTTCTTAGCAACAGAAATATGACCATTGGGCAGGATGGGCAGACAAACACTGGTGGCGATATTATTCCAAATATTGGTTCTCCTGGTCAAAGTGGTGGATCACGTACTGATATAGATACACTAATAAAGGTATGTCCTACGATTTTCTACCTTCCAGATGCTAATATCATTTTCTGCTGCTAATAAAAAATATAGGCTTTTCTCTAGGAAGTACTATGTTTACCTAATTAAAGTGGTAATAGTGTTTACTGTGTTCTTAGCTTCTAACTGTATGGAGGCTGTATACCATATTTGTTTAGAGAAGGATAGAACGGGAACATCCTAGCCAAATGGCACTTCTGCCCCAAACTGATCAAAAGGAAACATATTCATTTTTAGTTTCCTGTCATTATGATTTTTTTACCTGTCCACCGATATTTTCTTTTTCGAAACACATTTAAGAACTAAATAGGGAACAAATTCTCCTCCTTTAAATATTTGTAGACTGTTCCATTCCTTTTCTTAGCAGCTTCTGTAATGGCATGCAGTGATGCACAGCTAATTAAATAATTAGATCGCCTCCTGGTAAAGCAACCAACTTTGAAAGATAATTGATATATGAGGAAAATGGAATATGAAACGCGTATTAGAAAGATTAAATTGGCCATTCTTTCTTTTGAGTCTTTTGGGCCAATGAATATGTAGTGTTCTTTGCTAGCAGTTGTAGTTTCTGGCCACCTTTAGTTATCCTAGGTGTTGTAATGCACCCTATTTATTCTCAGCCTAGGTAGGTGTTGTGTGAATTCGTTCTTGGTGATTTTATGGGTGAGGTAAGGCTCTAGTAGTGGGTCAAGTGCTGAATCTGTCGGTTGTGTACTTCTTTGACTTCTTTCGTCAAGTCACGGGGACACATACTCTAGTTATCTCAGTTTTTACATCGTGAAGATCAGCAACCCTAGATTCATATTACATTAAATAACTGGGCTTTAGACTAACTGTTGTTGACTTGTTATTGTTCCTTCGATGACTGAAGCTGTAACAGAATACTACCTTCGTTTCAGTTAGTACATTAACTATTCTCTTTCTCTTCTTATATGGGTGTTTCTATGTAGTAGAAGAAAATTGCTCATTTACAACAGTTGCAACATCAAAGTCATAGTCAACAGCAACAGCAGCTTCAGCAATCTACAGTCTCCAGTCAGCAGTCTCAGAACTCAAACCAGCTTCTCCATCAACAGGAAAAGCCAGGAGTTGGATGCATGCCTATGGACGGAAGCATACCAAACTCTTTTGTAGCAGCTGACCAAGTATGTCATTGTTATGCAAATACAATGTTTCTATGCTGATGTTGATATGGATGTTTTAAACCATGCATATTACTGCTTATTATATGCTGCAATCTGCAGTTGCTTTAGAATGGTAAATTTGGCAATGACTTGAATTGACTCAAATCACTTATAGTGTGCTCTTTGTGGTTCAGGCATCAAAGAAGAGAAAGAAACCTGTCTCATCGTCCGGTAGAGCTAATAGTTCAGGAACAGCAAACACTGCTGGGCCATCGCCAAGTTCTGCACCTTCGACACCTTCCACTCACACGCTAGGAGATGCAATGTCCATGCCACAGCTGCAGCATAATGGTGGTCCGTCGAAACCATCCATGATGTTTGGTTCTGATGGCACTGGAAGCTTGACCTCTCCAGCAAACCCACTGGTATTTATATCCTGAAATATTAGCATATTGCTCTGTCAGCAAGATGACAAAAGTTCTCAATTTCAGGGTGATGTGGACCGTTTGCTGGAAGATGACTCCTTGGACGAAAATGTAGACTCTTTTTTATCACAGGAGGACATGGATCCTCGAGAAACCATGGGACGCGGCATGGATGCCAGTAAAGGTATGTTTCTGTTTTCCTCTGATACCTGGTTTTTCTTGGGTTTGACTCTTCGCGAGAACAAATAGATTCACCTGTAATTGTCGTCTTCTTTCCCATATCTTTTGTTTTGGAATATACTGTGCAGTTCTTGGTTTCAATAAGTTTGCAAATCCTTTGTTTCTTTAAACAAGCCTGACATTCTATCAGATTTCTTGTTAATAAAAAAATGGCTTGACAGCGTATCTTTTGCATAAAGATGTAATGCTTTTGGGTCTTCAATTCTGTTGTAGCTAATTAATGACCAGTTTAACACTAAGCATGCTATGTCACCTTTCTAGGCATTATGAGAGCAAAATTGCAGGAAAGGCTTCTATGTGGAAAAAGATTCTATCACCTCATCATATGGCACCTCTCTAGAAAGAATTTGAACCAAACTCATCTTCCCAAAAACTACTGTCCTCTTTGCTTAAAGGTTTCATGACCTCGCCACTCCCAAGCTTAAACATACCGAAGAAACTACGGATCCCAAGGAATGTTTGCACTGAGCCACCTTCTCCGCTCTAAATCCCATTGTTATTGTAGCAGCCAACCAAGCTCAATGTCAATCGACTATTGAGTTTGAAATTTCACTATTAATCCCCATTGAAGCATGCACCTCCAAAGTCACGAAGTTTTGAAAAACCTTTGCACAACTTCCTCAGAATTAATTGTGGCATTTAGCACTGATCTTGTAATTTGGTTGAGGATATAGGCGTTGCTGATAAGTAGTGACTGGTGAGGACGGTAACGGTGACAGGGAGGGAGCATATGCCCGCCAGCAGGTGATGTGCTTTGGGACTAATTGGTCTCTTTGAGCTTAGTACATGGGGCAAAGGGGAGGATATGACAGATGGGGATGTGTTTGCGTTGGTATTCATGTTTGCTTCCTTTCAAGAGAAGTGATATGCTGATATATGATTCTAGTGGGGTTACATGGAGTTCTGTTTCATTCTGCTTGATTGCAATTATTTGGACGGGGTGAATGCATTGCTCGGTTTCTCTTTATTGCAGGGTCTGGCTTTTCTGAGATTGCAAAAGCACGTGCTAGTGCAAGCAAGGTTATTTGCTGCCATTTCTCGTCAGATGGAAAACTGCTTGCCACTGGAGGCCATGATAAAAAGGTGCAGATGCTGTCAGAGAAGTAATTGTAAATTTTGCTGGTGCTAAAGAAGCTACATGCTTATACTTGCTTTTATGTTTTCAGGCTGTTTTATGGTTTACAGATGCCCTAAATCCCAAATCTACATTAGAAGAGCACTCAATGCTAATTACAGATGTTCGATTTAGCCCAAGCATGACCCGCCTTGCTACATCTTCCTTTGACAAAACCGTGCGGGTTTGGGATGCTGACAATGTATGTATATCTTTTGTATTACTGGCTCCCTTACAGCAATGTTGCTTCAGAAGATTTCATAAACCTTAAAATGCATAAACTAATTCACTGACTATATGCAGCCAGATTATTCGCTCCGTACTTTCACGGGTCATTCAGCGTCTGTTTTGTCACTTGATTTCCATGCAAATAAAGAAGACATAATTTGCTCTTGTGATGGTGATGGGGAAGTGCGTTGCTGGAGCATAAATAATGGTAGCTGTGTGACATGTGTCAGGGTCTTTAACGTATGCAGCCTTAACTTTTTTTCTCGAAACATTTTTCGTTGATGCTTATCGAAAATGTTATGTTGATAATACGCTGAAACTCTCCTGTTACTGTTCCGTATCTTATCTTCCTAGGGAGGTGCAACTCAGCTGAGGTTTCAACCTCGTCAGGGGAAATATCTTGCAGCTGCCTCGGAGAAGATGATATCAATATTGGACGCAGAAACACTACAAGTTTGTAGGAGTGCTTTACAGGTTGGTTACAAACACGTCCTTGAATTGCTTTCACTACTCTTTGTCTTAGCTATGTGCAGTGTATGATATGCTATGCATTTTCTTCTCCAGTTTTTTTTCCCAGATTTGATTTAGTGATGGAGCTGTCATCAACAAGGACCCTTCTGGGTTTGTGCCATGTGTTCATTAGAATAATGTTTAGTTATGTGACATTGTCTTGTAGCAATTTGGCAAATGCCATTAAAATCATCTTGATAAATTCCAGTTGCAACGTTTGGTTCTTGACTAGATACAGATGAACTAAACATTGGTTTGTCAGAACATGTTCTGGTAATTTTAGAATTCAACTGGCTTGGTAGGCTCATTTTTTTAAAAGAACAGTACGGGTGGACACTACTGAATATATAAATAGTACGAGTACAAAAAATAAAGGTCCAAAGTGTAGAGATATAGTAGTATTGGTTACTAGAGATATATTCCATATTTATCTTAGTGTTTGTATTCGATTAGGATTTCTTCCCTTGCCTTGTATTCAAGACTATTATACTATATATATGCCTATTAGAGCTGTGCAATAGATCAAATTGCATAAGATTAACATGGTATCAGAGCCACCGACTTAATTTTTTGCACGCGCAATTCGTGCTCCCGCCGGCCGCCGGCCTTTTCTTCGTTTTGCTTGTCGCCGGTCCAGGCACACTGCCAGCTCCCGCCATCCGCCGACCGTCCGCCCGAGTCGTCGGCCTCCCTACCCGCCCGTGACCCTAGTCGCTCGCCGGCCTCCTCCGCCCGTGCGCCCGCCCATCTGACCGAGCGCCGGTGGCCACCCACCTGTGGCCGACAGCCGCCGGCCGCTTCCTGTTGTCGGCGACCCCCGGCCGTCGTCTGCCGGCCACCTCTCCTGGCTGCCTACCGGCCTCGCCGCCCGACGACCCCGCCGCCTACCGGGCCGCCGGCGCCTGCTGAGGTCGTCCGCTGACCGAATCCGGTGGCCCGTCTCCACCGGCCCTCCGCCAGCCGTCGCCGACCGCCGCCCTTCGCCTTCTGCCGTCGACCCCAGCCATCCGCCGGCCTCCCTTCCCCGGCTGAGCCCCCGCCTGCTGTTGCGGTAACAAACAGAGCACATATGGGTGCCCTGTTTTGAGTAACCGGCCAGCAAAAAATAAAAAAATAAAAAAATAAACAGGGATTATGTCATCGGGCATGGTTTCTCTCCCTCGCTGCCCGGTGATTTTCGATGGTGTTAATTACACCGACTTCGTCTCCCACATGAGCATCCACATGTGCGGTTGTTATCTCTGGGGCGTTCTCTCCGGCGATGTCACTTGCCCGCCTTGCCCTTCTCCTCCGACCGAACCTACATTCGTCTCGCTGCCTCCGACCGCCGACAAGGATATTATTGATGTTGCCCGTCTTGCTGGTGATGCTACTGCCTCCGCTTACTAGGCGGCTCTTGATTCATACCGGGATCAGTTGACTATCTACACTCAGTGGTTTGATGATGACCACCGTGCTGCTGCTGTTCTCATCGCCAGTATTCAGCCTCAGTTCTCTTCTGAGGTTGTGGGACTCTCTTCGGCCTTTCAGATGTGGACTCACCTTCTTCAGCGCTACGAGTCCTCTGGTGATGCCTTGTATCTGTCCGTGGTTCGCCAAGAGCACGCTCTTCAGCAGGGCGATGCCACTGTTTTCTACACTCAGAGCTCTACCATCTGGCGTTAGCTAGATTCTCTTCGCACCACTGGTTGTCGCTCCTGTTCGTGCTGTCTCGCCGTCCGTGCCGACCTGGAGTTCCAGCGAGTTTACGAGTTTCTTACTCGTCTTCGTCCTAAGTTCGAGCAGCGGCGTGCCCAGCTTCTTGCCTGTCACCCTCGTGTCACTCTCCTGAAGGCGCTTACGGAGATACGCGCAGAGGAGACTCGTCTGAGTGGCACTGGTCTACTGCCACTTCCCTCCATGCTTGCTGCTCGTCCACCGGCTACACCGATTACATCGCGCTTCAGTACACCGCCTCCTCCAATGACTTACACTAGTGGTGGCCGCCCTTCTTCTGGTGGTGGTCGTCCTCACTGTTCCTACTGCGACAAGGATGGTCATGTTGAGTCTGCTTGCTTCAAGAAGAAACGTCATCTTGCACGTCGTTCTTCTACAGGCACTGGTGCTCCTTCCTCGACTTCTTCAGCTGTATCTCTTACTGAGCAGGAGATTGCCTGCCTTCGCCGCCTGCTTGTTGCTTCAGGTTCTCCCTCAACAGGTTCTGCAGGTTCTGCTACTGACTCTTCTGGCACTGAGAGACCACCCTCTACACAGTCAGGTACCTCCCCGTGGTTTCTTGATTCTGACACCTCGTTCCACATGACTCCTGATTCTTCTGTCTTATCCTCCATTAGACTTCTAGATTCTTCTCTTCATGTTCTTACTGCTGATGGTACTTCTCTTCTTGTTTCTGGTCGAGAAATTCTTAGCAATTCATCTTTTCATGTTTCTTCTGTTGCTCATGTTCCTCGCCTTACCATGCAGCTCATATCTGTTGGCCAGCTTACTGACCTTGGCTGTCGGGTTATTCTTGACTCTGATTCTTGTTTTGTTCAGGACCGTCACATGGGAGCCCTGGTTGGTACTGGCCCTCGGCGTCTTGACTCCCAGCGTCTTTGGGCGCTTGACTGGCTTCATCTTCCTTCTGCTACCCTCGTCGCTAGTCTCTCTGCTCTTGCTGCCTCGTCTACCGGCTCCTTCCAGCAGTGGCATCATCGTCTTGGCCATCTGTGTGGCTCTCGTTTGTCGTCTTTAGTTCGTCGTGGTCTCCTGGGGTCTGTCTCAGGTGACGTATCTTTAGACTGTCAGGGTTGTAAGCTAGGCAAACAAGTTCAGTTGCCCTATCCTCATAGTGAGTCCGTGTCGCACCATCCTTTTGATCTTGTTCACTCAGATATTTGGGGTCCAGCTCCCTTTGTTTCAAAAGGGGGTCACCGCTACTATATTATTTTTATAGATGATTTCTCTCGTCGCACCTGGATTTATTTTATGTCTTCTTGTAGTGAGGTTTTGTCCATCTATAAACAGTTTACCACCATGGTTTACACCTAGTTTTCTACTCCTATTCGTGTCTTTCGTGCTGACTCCGCTGGCGAGTACATCGCTCGTTATCTGTGTAGTTTTCTTGCTGAACAGGGGACCCTCGTTCAGTTTTCCTGTCCTAGTGCTCATGCTCAGAATGGTGTTGCTGAGCGCAAGCATCGCCATCTTCTTGAGACTGCTCGTGCGTTGATGATCGCCGCCTCTGTTCCTCCTCACTTTTGGGCCGAGGCTGTGTCCACTGCCACCTATTTAGTCAACATTCAGCCCTCTTTTGCCCTTCACGGTGGGATCCCCGTTGAGCGTCATTGTGGTCCTCTTCCTGACTACTCTGGGCTTCGTTCGTTTGGTTTGGCTAGGGTTTTGAAACTACATTTGTTTCAAGTTTGTTACTGACTTGCAATCCAAAGTGTCCAACCAACTTGACGTTGTCATATGGGTAGTGTAATTAAGGTTGCATTTTTCATTGTTGCGCTCACTGTAATTTGAACTTGTGAGTGCAGGGACACATAAAGAATATTCAGTCGATTTGTTGGGATGCTACGGGTGACTATCTGGCCTCTGTCAGTGAAGATTGTGTCAGGGTGTGGTCATTTACTTCAGGAAATGACGGCGAATGTGTGTATGAGTTGAATTGCAGTGGAAACAAGTTTAATTCCTGTGTTTTCCACCCAAATTATCCATCATTGCTTGTAGTTGGTTGTTATGAGGCAAGTTCTCACATATCTTACGATCCTATCAGGCCCAAGTTACTCATTTGCGTGTACTCATTTGCGTGATCTAATTTTGTTGTGTTTGTTTGTATCATTTGATATTTTGCAGTCATTGGAGCTTTGGGATATAAGGGAGAAGAACACCGTGACCATTAGCAACGCTCATGATGGCTTGATTGCAGCCCTAGCGGCATCAAATGCATCAGGGTTGGTTGCCTCAGTAAGTCATGATAAGTTTGTCAAGCTCTGGAAATGACACTAAATAGCTACCTTCGTCTACATCACATTTTAAATGGTGGTGTTTGCGGGCATCTGTCTTCCAGTCACAGTTGAATGATGTAGACACGGGGTGGTTTCTGCTACAGATAAACGCATGACAATTGACAAAGGGCAGCTAACATAATGTCTCGAACTATTTGTATTCATGGACTAACCCAAATTTGTTGTTCTCAGTTGCTGCATGTGCTCTTGGATAGATTTGTAATTATCCTCTTAGAATGTTTCATACTGTGTAGTGGCCTGCGCAAACTCTAGTGTGTTGTGATGGAGAAACATTTGATATTTTGATGTATTTTTTGCTACAGTATTCGTCGTTCCGTTTTCCCTTCTTTCCCCTTTTTCTGCCACAAATTCTCAAAAATTAAATGTGTCTTTTTGCTGTCTGGAAAATTGCGAGTACGGTCTACAAGGAATATTACGTTCTTCTGTTGCAATTCGTTGGGTGCAGAATGAGATGCCAGAAAACAAGCACAAATATGAAGGCCAAAAGCTTGTTCCAAGTAGCGGAACTGATACATGAAATGGGTTTCGCATAAGAAATACATTGACCAGCACTTCATTACTGGGAGGCGGCTGTTGGTACCTCGATTCTTCGGAAAACATCCCAAGTTTGACCTCTACAACAAGTCAGTATTTGTCGTCAGTAAAATGCCAGCTCAACCATGAAATGCACCTCGAGGGCCGTCCCCAATGTAAAGAGCCCAACACGGTCGTTAGGGGGGCTCCAACCTGCAAGTTTGTGCATGTGGCAAAACTCCACAACGGGCGTGTGCAATGTTGCCCAAGAGCAGGAGCTAAGCAAGCCTGTACTCAATTCTAGCCATTGGAGCATGGAGGAGCTAACACAAAATTGCTAGACTCGAGTTAGTTCAAGCGCCCGGTGCTACATATTAAAAGGGCGACCGCGTCGGTGAGGTGATCCAAGGTCCGGATCGGCCCTGTCTCCACCGTCCGATGCAAGGATCATACTCATCTTATTATACTCTTAATACTCCTTTTGCACAACAGCCTACAGATCTGATCAAAATTTATGAAATACAACAGGGGCATTCGTGGTATCAAGAGAAGTAGACGAACCTCATAGAAAGTATCAAAATAATGATGATTAACAATCACGATAAAAAAACAAAAGATTTGGCGAAACCAACCGTGAATTCTTTAAGCATGACCTCAAAAGAGTACAAGGAATTATCACTCTCTAACAGCCCTGTTACAACTTTTAGGACCCTCGGATCCTTGCCCTATATAAAAATCTAGTGCTAAAAAAATCTAGCCTCTAACCCTCTCTTGCTTGTACCTTACTCTTGGATTGCTTGATTGCTTTGGTTATGTTTCTATGGCCACCCCTCATGTGTTTATATAGGTTCAACTTAGAGCGGAACTCCACGAGCACGTGCCTCACGACTGCCAATGCAAGTAGGCACCTTGTTAATGACCTATAAGTGTAGGGGACATATTGTAGTGTTTTAGATGAGAAAGAATGTCGAACCCATAGGGAAGCGGTGATTGATCTCACTTGATCCAAATATGAAAAAACACTTAAACATAAACAAAATGAAGTTTTTGAGATATACAACTACATATCTCAAATAGTTGTGAACCTCGACGATGCAATAGATAATTAAAATATGCAACTACTTGACCTAAGATGCAGTATCCATTTTCAGAATAAATAAAAATATTACGATGAGTATTCTAATGATGGAAAATGAGGCATGGAGTATATAGATTCACTAGGAGCAATTCTCAAAAGGATATTGAGATTCTAGATATAATGAAGCGTATAAAGTAAATGTCTAACTACTGAAGAAACCGTTTATTGGGATAATGCTATACACCTCTACCATTAATCCAAGTTTGTGCACTGTCACTTGCATCAGTTATGGAGTAAAGTACTATTCTTCGTGTCTTCTCCTAGTAAATTGAATATTATAATTTTCTATCTTGGATTTCTACCATTCATCTACTAGGTGTCATCTCCTCTCCACCAATATCGTCATGTCTAGCAAAGGGGGTCGCCAAGACAAACAAAAACTACTATGATCCCTTTTGGGGTAGTAGACAAATATTCATAATCAATCTCAATGAATAAATTGATTGCGTCAAACATGAATGACAATCATAACAACATAATTTATGGCGCCGAAGATGAATGACCATCACAAACATAAAGAATGCTACATAGTTAATACTACAACCCCGTAGCCTCGATGGACTACTCACACATACTGCATATCAACAAAAAAGAATAAAAAATTAAATCCATATATTGGTGACTACCAAAATACAAACCAAACTCTAAGGTCTTTACGGTCGTAGATGAATTATAAGGAGCAACAATCTCTGGAGACTTGCTCGAAGAGATGATCTATGGGTGTAATTCATGGTGGTGATGAAGATGGAAAACTAGGGCTCCCGGCGACAACCTACGGTTCTGTCCCACCGCCTCTCTGTCTTCTGCGCGACACAAATGCTTCTGTATATGTAGGAAAAACTCCGCAAGGGTTTCTTCGGGGACGAAACGAATCTACTCACGAAAGGGCATCGCCAACGGAGCCTTGCGGGCCCCAGACGGCAATGAGAGGCGGCAGGGGGTGTCGTCCTCTTCTGCCGTCACGCTATTGTGGGCCTCCACTGATTGCTTCGTTTTGTATGAAGTCTTTCCCCTCTGAAATGTTCTTGAATACGCTCGATTTTCTGATTTTTGCGGTGTTTTTCCTACGTATAAAAAATAAAGAGAGAAATAGACAGTCTAACAATTTATTAAATAATCTAGAAATTTAATTAAGATTAATAATAGAAATTTA
The DNA here is from genome assembly GCA_019208055.1 of Stipa capillata. Lineage (NCBI taxonomy): Eukaryota > Viridiplantae > Streptophyta > Magnoliopsida > Poales > Poaceae > Stipa > Stipa capillata. The sequence continues at coordinate 118,100 of JAGXJF010005908.1, forward strand.
ATGAAAAGGCATCATTAAACTTAGAAACATATTATACTTTTTTATTTATCAAGATCCCCAAGCTTAAATTTTTGCTCATGCTCGAGTAAGGCATTCGTAAGGAACTTATGTTTCATGATGACCTTGAGTTAAAACAAGCCATACCGATTCGGTGTACCATGTACTCTGAAAATGTAATACCTGAAAAATCTTAGCAAAAAAATATTGTAAGATATAGGCATTTGTCCAAAAAGAATTATTACCAATCACTAAGCCTAAGTTTATCTTTGAAACTCAAATAGTAAGATCATAATAAGAATAGAAAATAAATTCTCACTAGTTTGCTTCATACCCATCCCTAGAAGGAAAAAGAATGCTAAAGGTTAATTAGAGAGCAATAGAATATCACAATGAAACTTTTGGCGCTTACCTACTAGAGGCAAGTCATAAGTGCAAAGCCTTATGTACCAACATGTAATGACTCCTGGAATTTTTCGCTTTAGAAAGATCATGCAAGGTTTTTTATGGTCACCTTTTGTTTTATCAACTCATCCATAAAATACTTGATATATCATGTTCCCAATCACTTTAGAGAGATTAATGAGAGGGTATGAATGACTCGATCAAAGGAAAAGAAAGGCTCTTGCAATGCAAAGTGATCCCAAGGCTCTAGTGATGTATTGGTTATCGATATTGCAAGAGTAGTAGAGATTGTCATATAAATGCACAGGTGAAACATATCACATAAAAGAGGTGCTCTCTAATGATGTAAGTGAAGAACATGAGCAAGGTGAGTGCTCTCAAATGATATAAGTGAAGTACAAGACTAAATGTTGAAAATGTTATTACTGTTGAAAATGAGATGCATGCGCTAGCCTACAAATGATCACCTCGCATAACAGAATAAGAAAAGCTCTTTAAAAGATGATACCTCTTTTCTACGATTTTTTATTTATATATATATATTTTCTTTCTTTCCTCTATTTTTTCTTTTTCTCTTTTTTAAAGCCTTATAAAAATGAGAGGTACCTTATAAAGGTGAGCTCTTTACATGACATGGCAAGCGGGGTATAGAGAATAAAAGCAAGGCTATATATGTGCATGAAAAAATAAACTCTAATAATTGATAAATAAAAGGTAAGTGCAATGCCAAGATACTTGAATGGCTAAGGATGTAAATCCATGATAGTTAGGTATGGTGGACATAAATGGCGAAACTGAAGGGTTACTGGGATGTCTCTATTTTTTTTTCTACACCGCATATCCTGTTTCAACGGTCTTTATTTGTCACCTCAACATCATTTTTTAAGAGAGACATACCCGATGGGTTTGAATGCACCGACGAAGTATGCAAGATATAAGGACCGATGTAAAGACCCTTTTTGTGTAACAATATGTACATGAGATCAGTGATGATCAATATGTAATAACTGTGTGTTCTTCATCAACTCATGTATGCATATAGATCATTTAAAATTGACTCAAATTAAAATCTTGCAAATTTCACCTATAATCAATCTAAATAAAAATTATGAAACCAAAATCATCCAAATCTCATCTCAGTCATTTTATAAATCCCAATCATCTCAGAGAAGTTCTCCAAAGATTTCCAAGTCATTTGAATTTGCCTTGCAAATTTAAATAAATGATTCCTCAAATTATTTTCAAAAGAATAGAACTATTACAAATTCTTGAACTCAAATATAATTTTCTTTCAAAAATATTTGACTAGCATTTGAACTACCTATAGTTCAAACCTTACCTTGGACAATTTTGTATTTATATTTAAATGAAAGTCCAAAAAACTATTTAATCTGAGAAAATTCATGAAGGATATAGATGCCCTAAGGATACTCTGTGAATTTTTCCAATTTTAAAAAGTGAGATTTGAATCCTTTTTAGTCAAACCCTAGGACAAGATAGAAATAAAAAGACAAAGAAAAATGGAGAACTTCTTACCTCTTGGGCCGGGAGGCCCATCTCCTCTTGCTAGTGGGCCGAGCCCACCATCAGCATCGGCACCACGCTCCCTTCTCCTCTCTGCTGACTAGCAAGGCCTGCTATTCAGAGCATCTTCTCCACACGTCCTTCGCTCCGACGAGGAGCGGCCGCCCGCGAGCAGGAGCCCGACGGCTACTTGCTTCGTGCCGGCGCACCGTCTGTTCCACTGATCTCCGGTGTACCTCTTCGCTCCTCCACGGCTGCCACGTCTTTCCAACAGGACCTTATCACTATTAACACTGTCGGCCACCTCCACGAAAGCTTTGCCTCCTTTACCTCTCCCTCCCTCTCCTACTCTTCATCTCCTCACATTCCTTCGCCTACCATTAAAGGTTTAAGTTCCAAACAGCAAGGCAAGCATGCATTTTGGAAATATTCCAGTTAATTTATGCTATGGCTGAATTGTTGATGAATATACTTGTTTTCATGCCTTTGATTATGGATTGTTGCTTAAACAGAATGTTATTGGTATGAGTAGGAGTTGATTGTTATTCATGACTAGCAAGGTTATGACATTAAATCAACTAATAAAATACTTAAAATCTTAACAAGTGAGATGTGAGAGCCAGGAATTGATACCCATTGAGAGATTCAATGGGTGGATTTAACCTTACCGAGTTGGGGTCTTTTCCTTCACCTGCGGCGGCAATGTTACCGATGGCTTTGGATGGTCATGGTCGGCCAACCATGAACCAACAACCCATTGGGACACTTACCGATTGAGGTTAAGGTGGTATAGCCCTTCCTCAACTTCACATTGTCGAGATTTTGGGTGGTGTAACCCTATCCCGGATTTCCTTTAAGTTGAGTATGACTAAAAGGTGTTTAAAATGGAAATGGTGGCGATGGTTTTCACATATGTTCAGATCTGAGAATGGTTCAATTTAAATTGTTTATCAATTGGTTAACTTGAATTAAAATGAATTTGTCTTTGAGATGAATTATTATGTAGTCATTTACTATTCCATGCCATTCTTAAGTTAACTGGAATGAGCATAATAGCATCTTGCGAGTATGAAAGTACTCATTGAAATTTCACTCTTGCAGGTGATCCTAGTGTAGGAGAATACTATGATCCCGATCATGTTGAAATTGACCTGTAGTTTGCTCGGTTTGTCTAGTTGGTGAGCTTTTGGGTTTGTGTAGCTTTTGGGAGATGGTTGTGGCTGCCATCTCAGGGTTTTTCCTTTGTTTCCGCTTCTATTCGTACTTATGTTTTTATGTAAATGACCTTCGAGTCATATTGTTGGCAATATATTTAACTGCCCTGTCTACGGGATGTGTTGTATATATCCTGTATCTCTTTAGAGTTTTATTGTGATATACAGTTGCAAATGAGGCATCCCATACATCGTGCGTGTATGATATTGAAGTGTATGGGATAGCCATAGAGAGTTAGGGTTGTTCTTTCATTTCAATAGACATGTTGGTTTCCGGTTGAGTGACTCGCTAGCTGTGATGCGGTGGCCAGCTAGGCATGGTGTGGGTAATTGTACTGGGCTTTCGAGCGACCCACTAGTCTTAGAGATAGGTTAGAGTGATGATATAATTGCTGGGCTTCTCTGAGATTATTATGTTTATCGGACTTGAGAATGACACTAAGTCCCTGCAAGGAGTTTGGAATTGCTTGTGGCTCTTGTTCTGATGTGTGTGTTTTTGCCTGCTTGGCCAATGGTGATGCATACACCTGAGGTGCGTATGAGATATTGGCTCTGTGTCGGATTGTCCAATGGTGATGGATACATATGTTCTTATACGTATGATATGTTGGGCAATTACTCGGAATTCAGACGATATATCACACATGAGTAAGTTGCAATTTCGGGGTCCTGAAAACCAAGCACCGTGGAGGCTAGCACTTAAGATGGAGTGGAATGGCCGCGTTAGAGAACATACTAGACTAAGGTGTAATCATATAAAAAATAACAAGTGTCTTCAAACCAATTTATATTATACCTAACAATGTTCTCCTTTGGTTAAAACCTAGTTCAACATACATATGCACCTATTCATTACAAAGTGACATCTATGCTCTCAATTAAAATTTAGTGAAGCATGACAAGGTAATAGATAAACATCACAAGAATAAATCAACCATCCTGAATCACAACCTTAATAAATGAGTAGTAATATCAACAATAGTGAAAGGACCTAGATGTCGCCTAGAGGGGGGGTGAATAGGCGATTTAAAATAATTATGGATTTGGCTTAATCCTAATGCGGAATTAAACTAGTCGGATTCTTTCAAGCACAAATCCTAAATATGCTAGGCTCACTAAGTGCACCAACAACTTATGATAACAAGATTGGCAGATAAAAGATACTAGCAAGCAATTCAAACTCTACACAAGATATATCAATAATAGCAAGTATGAATTGCAGAATGTAAAGGAGACAAGAGACAAACGATGTTTTCCCGGAGTTCAAATATCCACCGATATTCTACTCTCCGTTGAGGTGCCCACGGGCGGACTCTCTTTCAAGTCACTCTCCTCTCGAGGGATTGACCTTCGATCCACTATGGATAGCTTCTTCCTCCACTCCGGAGATGGCAAGCTCCACAACCACTTCACAAACAACTCGGGCCTCTTCACAAGCTTCACGAAGAGATCACCGAGCCAACACCACCAAACCGTCTAGGAGGTGGTGGCCTCCAAGAGTAACAAGCTCCCGGACTCTCCCTCGAACCAATCGACGTGGAGAGCTCAAACCAATGCAACAAATGCAAAGCAAAGCAACTTATGCTCAAATCTCTCTCTCTCTCAAATCTCACCCTATGCAACTCATGCAATGGAGGGATTGGAGAGGAGAGGAACAAGGGAGGAGGTCAACAAATGACTCCTAGATCCATGGGTTTCTTTTCCCTCACTTAGATGGGAGATTGGGGCATTGGGGGAGGAGGTGAGAGCTCCAAAACAATGCAACCAATGCAAAGCAAACCAACGCGATGAACTCAAGGGGGATTCAAATTTGGCTTGGTGGAATCCTAGATCCGGGGCTCCTCTTTCTTTTCCCTCAAAGGCTTGATGGGATTTGAGCACTAGGGGAGGAGCTTCTCAAGCTTTAGAGCTTCAAAAATGGTGGAGGAGAAAGGGTTTCAAAGAGCTCAACCGGATACCCCTTGGGGAAGAAGGGGTGGGCCTTTTATAGGCCCCCCCGAAATCTGCCCGTTGGGGGTCTGCGCGCATGGTCCGGAGGTCCATCCGGAGCCTCCGGACCCAACCTCCGGACGGATTCTGGGCTGTCCTCCGGACAGCCTTCCGGGCGAGTCCAGAGGCTACTGGACTCGTCCGGAACTCCATCCGGAATCCACCCGGAATCCATCCGGAAGCCATCCGGAGGTTCCATCCGGAGCCTCCAGGATCAACCTCCGGATCAGCAAAACAGCCAGAATAACCAACACGAAAAAGGGCATAACTTTCACATACGAACTCCATTTTCGATGATCTTGGGCTCGTTTTGAAGCTATCAACAAGCTCTAGGTCCTCACACAGAAAACCACCCAAGATCAACTAAAATGGAGGATGAAACACATGCAAAGGTTTGAGCACTCTACGAACGACGTGATCAAGCTACTCGCCCGATAGCCCCTCTTTATAGTACGGCTATCAAACCTATAATCCGGTCTCCCACCAAACACCTTGAGACCGGTAAAACAAGGAAAACCTAGCTTAGGCATACCTTTGCCTTGCGCATTCCGCTTGAGCTTGATGACGAAGTTCATGCTTGCCTCAAGCCGGAATCCTTTACTTGATCACGGGAGTTGGTGAAGACTCAATTTGCTCCCCCATATCCCAATATAGGAGGCCTTCACTTAAGCACGTCTTCACATGTCCATTATCACCAAATGGACCCCAAGCTTCAAGCATATAATCCCTCGGGGTGCTTATCTTGAACTTGCTCTTATCAACCTTGATGACCATCTCACTTGATGTCATCCTCACATGAGCTATTTGAAATCTTCCTTTTGAGACAAGCCCATGAGTATTACCTAACCTACATAGGAATACCATACACATAGTACAAAGGTTAGTTCACAAAGCGCAATTCACAATTGCTTACCATACCACTAGATCACTTGATCCCACACGGTACATCATTTGCGCTTGTGAGTTGACCATCTAGCATCCAATCCTCGTGCTTCATCTTGGTCAACCTTTATCTTTACTTCATGTTCTATCTTGACTTCTTGAAAGCCACAATGAACTCTTCACTACACCTCATTGCTTCAAGACTTGATCACCAATGACTTAATTCTAACATGGCCAATCTTTTGGTCATCACTTGATCTTCTTGATGCTCTAACACAATCTCTTGAGAGGCACGATGAATTCATCACTTGAATTACTTGCTTCAAGACTTGATCAACCATGGCCCAACTCATGAGCTCACCATGACCTCATCTTGAAGCCATGTCTTGAATTCTTCTCTTCAATTCATCCTCTCAAGATCTTGATACTCACGGTTCAACTCATAAGCCCAAACATGACCACTTATGAGATTCTTCAATGAACTCCATCTTGGTCATTACTTGTTCCTCACATGCACTTCGGTTTGATCATATTTGCTTTACTCATTGTACTCAATCTTGATGTTTCGAAGTTCCCTTCACTTGCTTCTTCTCGATCATAATGTATTCATCTCTTGAACTCAATGATCTCGATGCATATCTTGATTTTGATAGCATTCATCCCAAATCCATCCAATATGCTCCATGCATCACCTATAGAACACTTCTTCACATAGAGCTCAAAGAAACGGTTAGTCCATAGGAATTGTTATCCATTACTAAAACTCAATGCATATCTTTATCTTGATGGCTTTCATCCTCAAATCCATCCAATCTTCTTCATGCATTATCTATGGAACATTTCTTCATATACATCTCAATGAAATCATTAGTCCAAGGGATTGTCATTAATTACCAAAACCACACATAGGGCTACATGCACTTTCAATCTCCCCCATTTTGGTAATTGATGACAATCTCAACAAGAGGGTTTATAAATATAACTCTAAACAAGCATGCAATTTATTGGAAATAGATTGTATACTTGAGGTGGCTTTGATAATGTCAAATATCACAAAGGTACTTGATGTTATTAAACCCGGTTGTACTAGCATCAAATACCACAAAAGTATTTGATGTTAGTAGAACCATAATGTATAGAGCAAACTCCCCCAGAACATGTGCATGTGCGAATGAACTTGAATTTCATTGCATATATTGGTAAATATAAATCTCGGTGGAGTTTCCTCTATATATTCATCCATGCAACAAACATTGATATCAAAGATAGATATGCATGAATGACAAAAGCCACTTTTTCTAAACCCTCTAAACTTCTCCCCCATTGGCATCAAGTGCCAAAATGGAAGAAAAATCTAGAAGACCAATATAGTATGAGTTCCTCCATAGTTTGTGCATTTCCCGTAATGTGAGTGAAATCAAATGCACATATCCAATTACGAATAATTGGAGGATCTCAAACTATATTGTGGATCCATAGAATGCCACAAAATGATATGATATGACAAAAGACACGCAACATGTGAAATATGCACAAAAATCCATAGGACACATCTTGGGCAAGATATAATAAAGATATCCAAAAAGATCGTCAAGTCAAGTATGGGTCCAAAATATATCCAAAACACATGAGCGCACGACGAGATATGCAATACATACAACAAGCACTCATAACTCAAACACTTACCGGAGCCAACAAAGAATCAAAGGAGATAAAATGAGTGACCGGCAAGGAATAAGGATATCAAATAGAGATATGAACTTTCTTATGTATATAAGTTTCTAAGTGGCCAAAAATCATCATGATGTGCATCCTTAAAGAAACTTGCACACACAAAATAGTTACAAAAATAAGAACATGATATCTAAGAGTGAAGACATAATTATACAAATTTGATCTTAGCATATAAGCATGGCTCATGGCACAATTCAATCTCATTTGCATAACAATGACTTACTAAGCATGAGAGCATTCTGATCATCCCAACTAGCATCAAGAATCGAATAAATCAATAGTTGGGATTCTAAGAGCCAAAGAGCAAATACCACAAGCAAATGGTAAGTTTTTGCGATTTCATCAATATTGCACGTGAGAGCACTTTGAGTATTTGATATACAACAAATTGCTTAATTGGCATATTCGGGATGAAGGAATCATGAACATGATTTTATATAACCCCAAGATATGCAACTTCTCAAATGTCTCACCTTTGCAATAAAAGGTTTTTAAGCACTTGCAAGAAACACAATTTTCACAAATATTTTTCATGCCATGATGCAAACCTACACAAGGTTGAATCCCTTTCTATACATGCATGAAGTAAATACTCATTACCGTGATAGCATTGGTATGAAGTTGTAGATCAAGGAATCATCCAAGCTTGGCACCAATTTTCACACGGTGTCACCACCTTCCTCATGAATAAGCCAAGCACCCAATGCTTCTACAATGTACCTAAAACACATTTAAGTACATTTTGGTCCCCAAACTCATTGGGTCCGAAGTAGTTAGCAAAACTACCAAACATAGGGTAAACTCCACTTAAATATGTGCATATCTATGTGAGTTCGAATTTTATGCACATCTTAGCCATTAAGAATCTGAGTGAGTTTCCCTATATATTGGATCAAAGAGAGCAAGCAAGACATAAAGATATACATATTGTAAATATGCGTCACAAGCCTTCCAAAATCCATAAGGAGATACAAATTGGCCAAAGAAACAAATAAACCATGCAAGATCACATGAATAAGACAATTCATACATGTTGTCCAAGTTGCATCAAGGTCTCATATCAACACATGATCACTCACAAAGTTCAACATATGAACTAAGCAAAACCATTGAGCATAAAATATATACATTGCACATATTTTTGTAGGCTTATCTCACAAGTAGATAATATGAAGTACAAGCAATAAGATAACTAACTCCCATAGCTGCCATGAAGGCAAGGTTCCCACAAATAAACCTAACCCTCTACACTTTTCCACAATGGCACCAAGTACCAAAGACGAAAAAGATAGCTTACCCTCAACCCATACTTGATAGAGATCTAAAGATGAGAAGAAGACAACCATAAAGAAGATCCTTTAGAAGGCAAGGGAAGACACTGAGAGTCAATACAATTTCTTGGCAAGAGATATGGCAACTTGAAGAAAGAGCCGAGACGAAGATGATCAACAAATTCTACCACTTGAAAGAATACCAAATGTAAGAGAACAAAATGGTATTTGGAATTATCACTCGTTGGTAAATTGCAAAGATATGCAAGATCAACTTTACTATTAAAAGCATATAATGAGAGTTTAGAATTAAGCACTATGCTTGGATAATGGATTTTTGATATTTCCAATTAGATTGACAAATCATGCATATCAATAATTGGAATAACTTGAATCAAGCGATTTCCCAAATAAGATCTTTGAGATAAACATAGAGTAAACCGCACCAAAGAATATATCTCTCAAACACAATCCAAAAGGTGAACATCAAATGGAACTTATGTGATTTGGGACTTGTTTGAGCTTTGCATGCGACATAGATACAAGATAATTTCTAATATCAATTCTAAGTTGCATTCCTCAATTGTTCACATTTTCTAGACTTGTGATGTGCATAAAAGCATATCACTCCCCCATAATGTGATAACCAATTTATTCTCCATAAGAGGCAAATAAAATCCAACTATAGATAATTAAAGGATATCTTGGGAATTTGAATTTCATATGAGCTTGACATACCACATAGGAACTAGATAATAGTGCAATATCAATACTAGGTGGTACTTCTTATATTCACATTTTGGTTTGTGATGTGCACAAAGCATAACGCTCCCCCATAATGTGATATTCCATTGATGTCTCCAAAAACCAAATAAAAATCAATAAAGATCCAAACAGTGATTAATTAATGGATATTTTGCGATTTGAAAACTTGTATGAGTTTGTCATGCCACCAAGAAACTAGATAAACGTATATATATCAATTCTAAGTGACATTTCTCATATATTCACAATTTTATAAGTTTGTAAGATGCACAAAGCATAATACTTCCTCATAATGTGATATTCCATTAATCTCTCACAAGAGCCAATTAAAATTGAACAAGAGGCACTAAGGTCAACTGAGACTCCAAAACACACAATCAACAAATGAGAGTGCAAAGCATTCTACTCATACTAGATATATGACCTACATATACTAGTGAGCAAGCAAAGCTAGTCGTGCTAGAGACAAATTCATAGCACACTAGCAAGCAATCAAACATGCATGAGATATGTTATTGAGCATGGCAAGATTGTAACAAAGCTTACACATGCTAGATGTAGACTCTATATAAGCAAGAATAATTAATTCTACACAAGTTAGACACAAAGTCTAAGCATACTAGTAGAATAAAATCCTAGAGATGCATAGATATAAAACCTACACATACTAGGGGTTAGTAACTTTCAATGTAAGCATTATAAATACGAGTTACCACAGAGAGGAGCATTGAATTGATAATGTGATGATAATCCACATGACTTGGCTTGATCAACAATGAATGATGAATACCTTTTTCTTCATGAAATAGCCAAGTCTCCAATGCCCTCCACACCACCTATTGATCAAGTTTGATCTCGATGGTCCCCAACCAAGTTGGGTCCTAAGAAGTTAGTCACAATAGACTTGGCAACCCAAATGGTCCTTTTCACTTTCAAACCACTTTGGGCACCAACATACTTGGCAAACACATTGCCAATCTTATCCTTCCTAAGCGAATAATGATCATTAACTATAGGAGGCTTAGAGAAGGTACCATTGGGACATGATGAAGATATGTGTCCCTTCTCACGGCATAGATAGCAACACTTGCTCCCCCGACTCTTCTTCTTTATTTTCTCAACTTGGGGAGCATTAGCTTGGTTCATCATGGGTAGTGGCATTTCTTGAACTTGAGGTTGAACTTGAGGCCGCTTCCCTTGTTGCTTCTCATTTAATGGCTTCTTCTTCAACGGACAAGATCTAACATGGTGTCCATCCTTCTTACACCTGAAGCAAATGATGTTGGCCGAATTCTTGGCTTGATCTTGGCCCTTCTTGTTGTCGTTCTTGGACTTCTTATTGTTGGAGTTGAATCCAAGTCCACTCTTGTCACTAGGAGATTTTTGCACACTCAAGATCTTGTCGAGTGTGGAATTCCCTTCATAGCACTTTTCCAAGTTTTTCTTCAAATTAGTGACTTGGGCCTTGAGCTCTTTGTTTTCCTCTACAAGGTTAGTATCAACAAAAGTACTAGAGGAAGTAGAAGCTTCATTGTTAGAGAAACAAGGCAAGGAGAGTAATTCATCACAAGATGTAGCAACATTATGTCTAGATGAATTATTAGGACTAGCACATGGCAATATAGTATTTTGAGTAGAAGTAGTGCTAATGTCCCCATGAGGCTCACAAGGTGTTACCTTGGTCTTAATAGCCTCATGAGCTAACTTTAGCCTATCATGAGAGATTAGAAGATCCTCATGAGTGCCCGAGAGCTTTTCATAACTTTCTTCCAATTTCCCATAATTACTAGTTAGCAATTCGAGTTGAGCCCTTAGCTCAACATTCTCCTTCAAGATGGATGCTTCACAAGAAATAGAGTTAGTAGCACAAGCATCATTAATAGAATAAATAGTGGATTGGTCCATAGATAAAGAATTGCATTTAGGACATGGCATTTGTAAATCCACTTGGGACAAGGCATTGTACTTGGCATTCAAGGAAGCATGAGCAATATTAATTTTTGTCAATTTCATTGACAAGGTATCATGAGAATTTTTTAATTTGGCATGTTCAACATTTAAAGCTTCAAGCTCCTTGATTCTCTCAATGAGATAGTCTTCTTGCCTTTCTAGGCTTTCATTCTTTTCTTCTATGGTTCTCATAAGATTCACGAATCTCTCACGCGACTCGCCACGAATAGATTTCATGAATTTCAACATTTGTAAACCTTCTTCATCCATTTCATCATCACTATCACTATCAATAGATACTTCACATAGAATGGGAGATGATGATACCTTGGTATTACCTCTTGCCATGAGGCACATGTGAGTATTGGAGGTTGATGATGTTTCTTTTGAAGAGAAGGGTTCTTCGTGATTAGGACTAGGACAATCCTTTGCAAGATGTCCACACTTACGACACTTATAGCATAATCTCTCTCTCCACTTGGAGGTTTTCTTCTTAGTTCTTCTGGCAATTTCTCCATCAATGAAGTGTGCCACATTTTTCTTAATTTCCTCTACATGGTTAGCCATACAACAACTAGAGGAAATTGAAGCATTTTGATCATAGCCACATGGTATTGCAAGCATATCATCACAAATTTTAGTCAAAGAATTTCTAGATGATATGCATGGACTATCAACACAAGAGGGTATGGCATTTTTAATGTTAGAGTTGTTTAAGTCCATGGAAGTTACAGAACTAGCATTTATAAATGAAAGATCATTAATATTAAGCTCAATCTCATCATTACATATGATGTTTCCACTTACCATGTCATTACCTTGGGACAAGTCACATGTAGGTGAAGTGGTTAATGTTGAGAAGTCCAAGCACTCGGAGGTGGAAGCAATTGGGAGCTCTTTACGATATGAAGATGTGGAGACCTCGTCAAATTGCTCCTCCGAAGGAAGAACATCCTCATCGAGATTGAACCCACCATATGTTTCTTTGAGTTTGGTCCAAACCTCATGAGCCGTCTTAAGAGTCGTGATTGACATAAACACATCATAGGTCAAAGCACGATGTATAGCAAGCATAGCTTTACACTCAAGAGGCATATCCTCAAAAGGTGGATATAGGCAATCCTTCGTAGGTGAAAACCCAACATAAACAATTCGCTCAATATTTGGACCCATGGTCCGGAAATGACAAAGCATGCGATTTTTCCACAAGTGATAATTTGTGCCATCTAAATGAAGAGTGTCATTGTGCACTATACCACTAGTCGACATCTTTACTCTCTAGGCGGTGAGGTCAAAGACAGAGAGACCTTGCTCTGATACCAATTGAAAGGACCTAGATGTCACCTAGAGGGGGGGTGAATAGGTGATTTAAAATAATTATGGATTTGGCTTAATCCTAATGCGGAATTAAACTAGTCGGATTCTTTCAAGCACAAATCCTAAATATGCTAGGCTCACTAAGTGCACCAACAACTTATGATAACAAGATTGGCAGATAAAAGATACTAGCAAGCAATTCAAACTCTACACAAGATATATCAATAATAGCAAGTATGAATTGCAGAATGTAAAGGAGACAAGAGACAAACGATGTTTTCCCGGAGTTCAAATATCCACCGATATTCTACTCTCCGTTGAGGTGCCCACGGGCGGACTCTCTTTCAAGTCACTCTCCTCTCGAGGGATTGACCTTCGATCCACTATGGATAGCTTCTTCCTCCACTCCGGAGATGGCAAGCTCCACAACCACTTCACAAACAACTCGGGCCTCTTCACAAGCTTCACGAAGAGATCACCGAGCCAACACCACCAAACCGTCTAGGAGGTGGTGGCCTCCAAGAGTAACAAGCTCCCGGACTCTCCCTCGAACCAATCGACGTGGAGAGCTCAAACCAATGCAACAAATGCAAAGCAAAGCAACTTATGCTCAAATCTCTCTCTCTCTCAAATCTCACCCTATGCAACTCATGCAATGGAGGGATTGGAGAGGAGAGGAACAAGGGAGGAGGTCAACAAATGACTCCTAGATCCATGGGTTTCTTTTCCCTCACTTAGATGGGAGATTGGGGCATTGGGGGAGGAGGTGAGAGCTCCAAAACAATGCAACCAATGCAAAGCAAACCAACGCGATGAACTCAAGGGGGATTCAAATTTGGCTTGGTGGAATCCTAGATCCGGGGCTCCTCTTTCTTTTCCCTCAAAGGCTTGATGGGATTTGAGCACTAGGGGAGGAGCTTCTCAAGCTTTAGAGCTTCAAAAATGGTGGAGGAGAAAGGGTTTCAAAGAGCTCAACCGGATACCCCTTGGGGAAGAAGGGGTGGGCCTTTTATAGGCCCCCCCGAAATCTGCCCGTTGGGGGTCTGCGCGCATGGTCCGGAGGTCCATCCGGAGCCTCCGGACCCAACCTCCGGACGGATTCTGGGCTGTCCTCCGGACAGCCTTCCGGGCGAGTCCAGAGGCTACTGGACTCGTCCGGAACTCCATCCGGAATCCACCCGGAATCCATCCGGAAGCCATCCGGAGGTTCCATCCGGAGCCTCCAGGATCAACCTCCGGATCAGCAAAACAGCCAGAATAACCAACACGAAAAAGGGCATAACTTTCACATACGAACTCCATTTTCGATGATCTTGGGCTCGTTTTGAAGCTATCAACAAGCTCTAGGTCCTCACACAGAAAACCACCCAAGATCAACTAAAATGGAGGATGAAACACATGCAAAGGTTTGAGCACTCTACGAACGACGTGATCAAGCTACTCGCCCGATAGCCCCTCTTTATAGTACGGCTATCAAACCTATAATCCGGTCTCCCACCAAACACCTTGAGACCGGTAAAACAAGGAAAACCTAGCTTAGGCATACCTTTGCCTTGCGCATTCCGCTTGAGCTTGATGACGAAGTTCATGCTTGCCTCAAGCCGGAATCCTTTACTTGATCACGGGAGTTGGTGAAGACTCAATTTGCTCCCCCATATCCCAATATAGGAGGCCTTCACTTAAGCACGTCTTCACATGTCCATTATCACCAAATGGACCCCAAGCTTCAAGCATATAATCCCTCGGGGTGCTTATCTTGAACTTGCTCTTATCAACCTTGATGACCATCTCACTTGATGTCATCCTCACATGAGCTATTTGAAATCTTCCTTTTGAGACAAGCCCATGAGTATTACCTAACCTACATAGGAATACCATACACATAGTACAAAGGTTAGTTCACAAAGCGCAATTCACAATTGCTTACCATACCACTAGATCACTTGATCCCACACGGTACATCATTTGCGCTTGTGAGTTGACCATCTAGCATCCAATCCTCGTGCTTCATCTTGGTCAACCTTTATCTTTACTTCATGTTCTATCTTGACTTCTTGAAAGCCACAATGAACTCTTCACTACACCTCATTGCTTCAAGACTTGATCACCAATGACTTAATTCTAACATGGCCAATCTTTTGGTCATCACTTGATCTTCTTGATGCTCTAACACAATCTCTTGAGAGGCACGATGAATTCATCACTTGAATTACTTGCTTCAAGACTTGATCAACCATGGCCCAACTCATGAGCTCACCATGACCTCATCTTGAAGCCATGTCTTGAATTCTTCTCTTCAATTCATCCTCTCAAGATCTTGATACTCACGGTTCAACTCATAAGCCCAAACATGACCACTTATGAGATTCTTCAATGAACTCCATCTTGGTCATTACTTGTTCCTCACATGCACTTCGGTTTGATCATATTTGCTTTACTCATTGTACTCAATCTTGATGTTTCGAAGTTCCCTTCACTTGCTTCTTCTCGATCATAATGTATTCATCTCTTGAACTCAATGATCTCGATGCATATCTTGATTTTGATAGCATTCATCCCAAATCCATCCAATATGCTCCATGCATCACCTATAGAACACTTCTTCACATAGAGCTCAAAGAAACGGTTAGTCCATAGGAATTGTTATCCATTACTAAAACTCAATGCATATCTTTATCTTGATGGCTTTCATCCTCAAATCCATCCAATCTTCTTCATGCATTATCTATGGAACATTTCTTCATATACATCTCAATGAAATCATTAGTCCAAGGGATTGTCATTAATTACCAAAACCACACATGGGGCTACATGCACTTTCAATCTCCCCCATTTTGGTAATTGATGACAATCTCAACAAGAGGGTTTATAAATATAACTCTAAACAAGCATGCAATTTATTGGAAATAGATTGTATACTTGAGGTGGCTTTGATAATGTCAAATATCACAAAGGTACTTGATGTTATTAAACCCGGTTGTACTAGCATCAAATACCACAAAGTATTTGATGTTAGTAGAACCATAATGTATAGAGCAAACTCCCCCAGAACATGTGCATGTGCGAATGAACTTGAATTTCATTGCATATATTGGTAAATATAAATCTCGGTGGAGTTTCCTCTATATATTCATCCATGCAACAAACATTGATATCAAAGATAGATATGCATGAATGACAAAAGCCACTTTTTCTAAACCCTCTAAACTTCTCCCCCATTGGCATCAAGTGCCAAAATGGAAGAAAAATCTAGAAGACCAATATAGTATGAGTTCCTCCATAGTTTGTGCATTTCCCGTAATGTGAGTGAAATCAAATGCACATATCCAATTACGAATAATTGGAGGATCTCAAACTATATTGTGGATCCATAGAATGCCACAAAATGATATGATATGACAAAAGACACGCAACATGTGAAATATGCACAAAAATCCATAGGACACATCTTGGGCAAGATATAATAAAGATATCCAAAAAGATCGTCAAGTCAAGTATGGGTCCAAAATATATCCAAAACACATGAGCGCACGACGAGATATGCAATACATACAACAAGCACTCATAACTCAAACACTTACCGGAGCCAACAAAGAATCAAAGGAGATAAAATGAGTGACCGGCAAGGAATAAGGATATCAAATAGAGATATGAACTTTCTTATGTATATAAGTTTCTAAGTGGCCAAAAATCATCATGATGTGCATCCTTAAAGAAACTTGCACACACAAAATAGTTACAAAAATAAGAACATGATATCTAAGAGTGAAGACATAATTATACAAATTTGATCTTAGCATATAAGCATGGCTCATGGCACAATTCAATCTCATTTGCATAACAATGACTTACTAAGCATGAGAGCATTCTGATCATCCCAACTAGCATCAAGATCGAATAAATCAATAGTTGGGATTCTAAGAGCCAAAGAGCAAATACCACAAGCAAATGGTAAGTTTTTGCGATTTCATCAATATTGCACGTGAGAGCACTTTGAGTATTTGATATACAACAAATTGCTTAATTGGCATATTCGGGATGAAGGAATCATGAACATGATTTTATATAACCCCAAGATATGCAACTTCTCAAATGTCTCACCTTTGCAATAAAAGGTTTTAAGCACTTGCAAGAAACACAATTTTCACAAATATTTTTCATGCCATGATGCAAACCTACACAAGGTTGAATCCCTTTCTATACATGCATGAAGTAAATACTCATTACCGTGATAGCATTGGTATGAAGTTGTAGATCAAGGAATCATCCAAGCTTGGCACCAATTTTCACACGGTGTCACCACCTTCCTCATGAATAAGCCAAGCACCCAATGCTTCTACAATGTACCTAAAACACATTTAAGTACATTTTGGTCCCCAAACTCATTGGGTCCGAAGTAGTTAGCAAAACTACCAAACATAGGGTAAACTCCACTTAAATATGTGCATATCTATGTGAGTTCGAATTTTATGCACATCTTAGCCATTAAGAATCTGAGTGAGTTTCCCTATATATTGGATCAAAGAGAGCAAGCAAGACATAAAGATATACATATTGTAAATATGCGTCACAAGCCTTCCAAAATCCATAAGGAGATACAAATTGGCCAAAGAAACAAATAAACCATGCAAGATCACATGAATAAGACAATTCATACATGTTGTCCAAGTTGCATCAAGGTCTCATATCAACACATGATCACTCACAAAGTTCAACATATGAACTAAGCAAAACCATTGAGCATAAAATATATACATTGCACATATTTTTGTAGGCTTATCTCACAAGTAGATAATATGAAGTACAAGCAATAAGATAACTAACTCCCATAGCTGCCATGAAGGCAAGGTTCCCACAAATAAACCTAACCCTCTACACTTTTCCACAATGGCACCAAGTACCAAAGACGAAAAAGATAGCTTACCCTCAACCCATACTTGATAGAGATCTAAAGATGAGAAGAAGACAACCATAAAGAAGATCCTTTAGAAGGCAAGGGAAGACACTGAGAGTCAATACAATTTCTTGGCAAGAGATATGGCAACTTGAAGAAAGAGCCGAGACGAAGATGATCAACAAATTCTACCACTTGAAAGAATACCAAATGTAAGAGAACAAAATGGTATTTGGAATTATCACTCGTTGGTAAATTGCAAAGATATGCAAGATCAACTTTACTATTAAAAGCATATAATGAGAGTTTAGAATTAAGCACTATGCTTGGATAATGGATTTTTGATATTTCCAATTAGATTGACAAATCATGCATATCAATAATTGGAATAACTTGAATCAAGCGATTTCCCAAATAAGATCTTTGAGATAAACATAGAGTAAACCGCACCAAAGAATATATCTCTCAAACACAATCCAAAGGTGAACATCAAATGGAACTTATGTGATTTGGGACTTGTTGAGCTTTGCATGCGACATAGATACAAGATAATTTCTAATATCAATTCTAAGTTGCATTCCTCAATTGTTCACATTTTCTAGACTTGTGATGTGCACTAACAGCATATCACTCCCCCATAATGTGATAACCAATTTATTCTCCATAAGAGGCAAATAAAATCCAACTATAGATAATTAAAGGATATCTTGGGATTTGAATTTCATATGAGCTTGACATACCACATAGGAACTAGATAATAGTGCAATATCAATACTAGGTGGTACTTCTGATATTCACATTTTGGTTGTGTGATGTGCACAAAGCATAACGCTCCCCCATAATGTGATATTCCATTGATGTCTCCAAAACCAAATAAAAATCAATAAAGATCCAAACAGTGATTAATTAATGGATATTTTGCGATTTGAAAACTTGTATGAGTTTGTCATGCCACCAAGAAACTAGATAAACGTATATATATCCAATTCTAAGTGACATTTACTCATATATTCACAATTTTATAAGTTTGTAAAGATGCACAAAGCATAATACTTTCCTCATAATGTGATATTCCATTAATCTCTCACAGAGCCAATTAAATTGACAAGAGGCACTAAGGTCAACTGAGACTCCAAAACACACAATCAACAAATGAGACGTGCAAAGCATTCTACTCATACTAGATATATGACCTACATATACTAGTGAGCAAGCAAAGCTAGTCGTGCTAGAGACAAATTCATAGCACACTAGCAAGCAATCAAACATGCATGAGATATGTTATTGAGCATGGCAAGATTGTAACAAAGCTTACACATGCTAGATGTAGACTCTATATAAGCATGAATAATTAATTCTACACAAGTTAGACACAAAGTCTAAGCATACTATAGAATAAAATCCTAGAGATGCATAGATATAAAACCTACACATACTAGGGGTTAGTAACTTTCAATGTAAGCATTATAAATACGAGTTACCACAGAGAGGAGCATTGAATTGATAATGTGATGATAATCCACATGACTTGGCTTGATCAACAATGAATGATGAATACTTTTTCTTCATGAAATAGCCAAGTCTCCAATGCACTCCACACCACCTATTGTCATCAAGTTTGATCTCGATGGTCCCAACCAAGTTGGGTCCTAAGAAGTTAGTCACAATAGACTTGGCAACCCAAATGGTCCTTTTCACTTTCAAAACCACTTTGGGCACCAACATACTTGGCAAACACATTGCCAATCTTATCCTTCCTAAGCGAATAATGATCATTAACTATAGGAGGCTTAGAGAAGGTACCATTGGGACATGATGAAGATATGTGTCCCTTCTCACGCATAGATAGCAACACTTGCTCCCCCGACTCTTCTTCTTATTTTCTCACTTGGGGAGCATTAGCTTGGTTCATCATGGTAGTGGCATTTCTTGAACTGAGGTTGAACTGAGGCCGCTTCCCTTGTTGCTTCTCATTTAATGGCTTCTTCTTCAACGGACAAGATCTAACATGGGTGTCCATCCTTCTTACACCTGAAGCAAATGATGTGGCCTGAATTCTTGGCTTGATCTTGGCCCTTCTTGTTGTCGTTCTTGGACTTCTTATTGTTGGAGTTGAATCCAAGTCCACTCTTGTCACTAGGAGATTTTGCACACTCAGATCTTGTCGAGTGTGGAATTCCCTTCATAGCACTTTTCCAAGTTTTTCTTCAAATTAGTGACTTGGGCCTTGAGCTCTTTGTTTTCCTCTACAAGGTTAGTATCAACAAAAGTACTAGAGGAAGTAGAAGCTTCATTGTAGAGAAACAGGCAAGGAGAGTAATTCATCACAAGATGTAGCAACATTATGTCTAGATGAATTATTAGGACTAGCACATGGCAATATAGTATTTTGAGTAGAAGTAGTGCTAATGTCCCATGAGGCTCACAAGGTGTTACCTGGTCTAATAGCTCATGAGCTAACTTTAGCCTATCATGAGAGATTAGAAGATCCTCATGATGTGCCCGAGAGCTTTCATACTTTCTTCCAATTTCCCATAATTACTAGTTAGCAATGCGAGTTGAGCCCTTAGCTCAACATTCTCCTTCAAGATGGATGCTTCACAAGAAATAGAGTTAGTAGCACAAGCATCATTAATAGAATAAATAGTGGATTGGTCCATAGATAAAGAATTGCATTTAGGACATGGCATTTGTAAATCCACTTGGGACAAGGCATTGTACTTAGGCATTCAAGGAAGCATGAGCAATATTAATTTTTGTCAATTTCATGACAAGGTATCATCGAGAATTTTTTAATTTGGCATGTTCAACATTTAAAGCTTCAAGCTCCTTGATTCTCTACAATGAGATAGTCTTCTTGCCTTTCTAGCTTCATTCTTTTCTTCTATGGTTCTCATAAGATTCACGAATCTCTCACGCGACTCGCCACGAATAGATTCATGAATTTCAACATTGTAAACCTTCTTCATCCATTCATCATCACTATCACTATCAATAGATACTTCACATAGAATGGGGAGATGATGATACCTTGGTAATTACCTCTTGCCATGAGGCACATGTGAGTATTGGAGGTTGATGATGTTCTTTTGAAGAGAAGGGTTCTTCGTGATTAGGACTAGGACAATCCTTTGCAAGATGTCCACACTTACGACACTTATAGCATAATCTCATCTCTCCACTTGGAGGTTCTTCTTCTAGTTCTTCTGGCAATTTCTCATCAATGAAGTGTGCCACATTTTTCTTAATTTCCTCTACATGTTAGCCATACAACAACTAGAGGAAATTGAAGCATTTTGATCATAGCCACATGGTAGTGCAAGCATATCATCACAAATTTTAGTCAAAGAATTTCTAGATGATATGCATGGACTATCAACACAAGAGGGTATGGCATTTTTAATGTTAGAGTGTTTAAGTCCATGGAAGTTACAGAACTAGCATTTATAAATGAAAGATCATTAATATTAAGCTCAATCTCATCATTACCATATGATGTTTCCACTTACCATGTCATTACCTTGGGACAAGTCACATGTAGGTGAAGTGGTTAATGTTGAGAAGTCCAAGCACTCGGAGGTGGAAGCAATTGGGAGCTCTTTACGATATGAAGATGTGGAGACCTCGTCCAAATTGCTCCTCCGAAGGAAGAAACATCCTCATCGCAGATTGAACCCACCATATGTTTCTTTGAGTTTGGTCCAAACCTCATGAGCCGTCTTAAGAGTCGTGATTGACATAAAACACATCATAGGTCAAAGCACGATGTATAGCAAGCATAGCTTTACACTCAAGAGGCATATCCTCAAAAGGTGGATATAGGCAATCCTTCGTAGGTGAAAAACCCAACATAAACAATTCGCTCAATATTTGGACCCATGGTCGGAAATGACAAAGCATGCGATTTTTCCACAAGTGATAATTTGTGCCATCTAAATGAAGAGTGTCATTGTGCACTATACCACTAGTCGACATCTTTACTCTCTAGGCGGTGAGGTCAAAGACAGAGAGACCTTGCTCTGATACCAATTGAAAGGACCTAGATGTCACCTAGAGGGGGGGTGAATAGGTGATTTAAAATAATTATGGATTTGGCTTAATCCTATGCGGAATTAAACTAGTCGGATTCTTTCAAGCACAAATCCTAAATATGCTAGGCTCACTAAGTGCACCAACAACTTATGATAACAAGATTGGCAGATAAAAGATACTAGCAAGCAATTCAAACTCTACACAAGATATATCAATAATAGCAAGTATGAATTGCAGAATGTAAAGGAGACAAGAGACAAACGATGTTTTCCCGGAGTTCAAATATCCACCGATATTCTACTCTCCGTTGAGGTGCCCACGGGCGGACTCTCTTTCAAGTCACTCTCCTCTCGAGGGATTGACCCTCGATCCACTATGGATAGCTTCTTCCTCCACTCCGGAGATGGCAAGCTCCACAACCACTTCACAAACAACTCGGGCCTCTTCACAAGCTTCACGAAGAGATCACCGAGCCAACACCACCAAACCGTCTAGGAGGTGGTGGCCTCCAAGAGTAACAAGCTCCCGGACTCTCCCTCGAACCAATCGACGCTGGAGAGCTCAAACCATGCAACAAATGCAAAGCAAAGCAACTTATGCTCAAATCTCTCTCTCTCTCAAATCTCACCCTATGCAACTCATGCAATGGAGGGATTGGAGAGGAGAGGAACAAGGGAGGAGGTCAACAAATGACTCCTAGATCCATGGGTTTCTTTTCCCTCACTTAGATGGGAGATTGGGGCATTTGGGGGAGGAGGTGAGAGCTCCAAAACAATGCAACCAATGCAAAGCAAACCAACACGATGAACTCAAGGGGGATTCAAATTTGGCTTGGTGGAATCCTAGATCCGGGGCTCCTCTTTCTTTTCCCTCAAAGGCTTGATGGGATTTGAGCACTAGGGGAGGAGCTTCTCAAGCTTTAGAGCTTCAAAAATGGTGGAGGAGAGAGGGTTTCAAAGAGCTCAACCGGATACCCCTTGGGGAAGAAGGGGTGGGCCTTTTATAGGCCCCCCCGAAATCTGCCCGTCTCCGTGGGGGTCTGCGCGCATGGTCCGGAGGTCCATCCGGAGCCTCCGGACCCAACCTCCGGACGGATTCCGGGCGAGTCCAGAGGCTACTGGACTCGTACGGAACTCCATCCGGAATCCACCCGGAATCCATCCGGAAGCCATCCGGAGGTTCCATCCGGAGCCTCCGGGATCAACCTCCGGATCAGCAAAACAGCCAGAATAACCAACACGAAAAAGGGCATAACTTTCACATACGAACTCCGTTTTCGATGATCTTGGGCTCGTTTTGAAGCTATCAACAAGCTCTAGGTCCTCACACAGAGAACCACCCAAGATCAACTAAAATGGAGGATGAAACACATGCAAAGGTTTGAGCACTCTACGTACGACGTGATCAAGCTACTCGTCCGATAGCTCCTCTTTATAGTACGGCTATCAAACCTATAATCCGGTCCCCCACCAAACACCTTGAGACCGGTAAAACTAGAAAAACCTTGCTTAGGCATACCTTTGCCTTGCGCATTCCGCTTGAGCTTGATGACGAAGTTCATGCTTGCCTCAAGCCGGAATCCTTTACTTGATCACGGGTAGTTGGTGAAGACTCAATTTGCTCCCCCATATCCCAATATAGGAGGCCTTCACTTAAGCACGTCTTCACATGTCCATTATCACCAAATGGACCCCAAGCTTCAAGTATATAATCCCTCGGGGTGCTTATCTTGAACTTGCTCTTATCAACCTTGATGACCATCTCACTTGATGTCATCCTCACATGAGCTATTTGAAATCTTCCTTTTGAGACAAGCCCATGAGTATTACCTAACCTACATAGGAATACCATACACATAGTACAAAGGTTAGTTCACAAAGCGCAATTCACAATTGCTTACCATACCACTAGATCACTTGATCCCACACGGTACATCATTTGCGCTTGTGAGTTGACCATCTAGCATCCAATCCCCGTGCTTCATCTTGGTCAACCCTTATCTTTACTTCATGTTCTATCTTGACTTCTTGAAAGCCACAATGAACTCTTCACTACACCTCATTGCTTCAAGACTTGATCACCAATGACTTAATTCTAACATGGCCAATCTTTTGGTCATCACTTGATCTTCTTGATGCTCTAACACAATCTCTTGAGAGGCACGATGAATTCATCACTTGAATTACTTGCTTCAAGACTTGATCAACCATGGCCCAACTCATGAGCTCACCATGACCTCATCTTGAAGCCATATCTTGAATTCTTCTCTTCAATTCATCCTCTCAAGATCTTGATACTCACGGTTCAACTCATAAGCCCAAACATGACCACTTATGAGATTCTTCAATGAACTCCATCTTGGTCATTACTTGTTCCTCACATGCACTTCGGTTTGATCATATTTGCTTTACTCATTGTACTCAATCTTGATGTTTCGAAGTTCCCTTCACTTGCTTCTTCTCGATCATAATGTATTCATCTCTTGAACTCAATGATCTCGATGCATATCTTGATTTTGATAACATTCATCCCAAATCCATCCAAAATTCTCCATGCATCACCTATAGAACACTTCTTCACATATAGCTCAAAGAAACGGTTAGTCCATAGGAATTGTTATCTCATTACTAAAACTCCATGCATATCTTTATCTTGATGGCTTTCATCCTCGAATCCATCCAATATTCTTCATGCATTACCTATGGAACATTCCTTCATATACATCTCAATGAGATCATTAGTCCATAGGGATTGTCAACAATTACCAAAACCACACATGGGGCTACATGCACTTTCATCTCCCCCATTTTGGTAATTGATGACAATCTCAACAAGAGGGTTTTATAAATATAATTTTAAACAAGTATGCAATTTATTGAAAATAAATTGTATACTTGAGGCGCTTTGATAACGTCAAATATCACAAAGATACTTGATGTTATTAAAACCGGTTATACTAGCATCAAACACCACAAAAGTAGTTGATGTTAGTAGAACCACAATATGTAGAGCAAACTCCCCCACACATATGCATGTGTGAATGAACTTGAATTTCATTGCATATTTGGTAAATATGGTAAATATAACCTCGGTGGAGTTTCCTCTATATATTCATCCATGCAACAAACATTGATATCAAAGGTAGATATGCATGGATGACAAAAGCCACTTTCCTCTAAACTTCTCCCCCATTGGCATCAAGTGCCAAAATGGAAGAAAAATCTAGAAGACCAATATAGTATGAGTTCCTCCTTAGTTTGTGCATTTCTCATAATGTGAGTGAAATCAAATGCACATATCCAATTACGAACAATTGGAGGATCTCAAACTATATTGTGGATCCATAGAATGCCACAAGATGATATGATATGACAAAAGGCACGCAACATGTGAAACATGCATTCAAAAGATCCATAGGACATATTTTGGGCAGGATATAATAAAGATATCCAAAAAGATCATCAAGTCAAGCATGGGTCCAAAATACATCCAAAACACATGAGTGCACGACGAGATATGCAGTACATACAACAAGCACTCATGACTCAAACACTTACCGGAGCCAACAAAGAATCAAAGGAGATAAAACAAGTGACCGGCAAGGAATAAGGATATCAAAAGAGATATGAACTTTCTTATGTATATAAGTTTCGAAGAGGCCAAAAATCATTATGATATGCATCCTCAAAGAAACTTGCACACACAAACTAGTTACAAAAATAAGAACATGATATCCAAGAATAAAGACATAGTTATACAAATTTGATCTTAACATAAAAGCATGGCTCATGGCATAATTCAATCTATTTGCACAACAATGACTTAGTAAGCATGAGAGCATTCTAGTCATCCCAACTAGCATCAAAATTGAATAAATCAATAGTTGGGATTGTAAGAGCCAAAGAGCAAATACCACAAGCAAATGGTAAGTTTTTGCAATTTCATCAATATTGCACGTGAGAGCACTTTGAGTATTTGATATACAACAAATTGCTTAATTGGCATATTTGGGATGAAGGAATCATGAACATGATTTTATATAACCCCAAGATATACAACTTCTCAAATGTCTCACATTTGCAATAAAGAGGTTTTTAAGCATTTGCAAGAAACACAATTTTCACAAATATTTTTCATGCCATGATGCAACCTACACAAGGTTGAATCCCTTTCTATACATGCATGAAGTAAATACTTGTTACCGAGATAGCATTGGTATGAAGTTTGTAGATCAAGGAATCATCCAAGCTTGGCACCAATTTTCACATGGTGTCACCACCTTCCTCATGAATAAGCCAAGCACCCAATGCTTCTACAATGTACCTAAAACACATTTAAGTACATTTTGGTCCCCAAACTCATTGGGTCCGAAGTAGTTAGCAAAACTACAATCATAGGGCAAACTCCATTTAAATATGTGCATATGTATGTGAATTTGAATTTCATGCACATCTTAGCCATTAAGAATTTGATGGAGTTTCCCTATATATTGGATCAAAGAGAGCAAGTAAGACATAAAGAAATGCATATTGTAAATATGCATGCACAAGCCTTTCAAGATCCATAAGGAGAAACAAATTGGACAAAGAAATCAAATAAACCATGCAAGATCACATGAATAAGACAAATCATACATGTTGTCCAAGTTGCATCAAGGTCTCATATCAACACATGATCACTCACAAAGTTCAACATATGAACTAAGCAAAACCATTGAGCATAAAATATATACATTGCACACATGCTCGTAGGCTTATCTCACAAGTAGATAATATGTAGAACAAGCAATGAGATAACTAACTCCCATAGCTCCCATGAAGGCAAGGTTCCCACAAACAGACCTAACCCTCTACACTTTTCCACAATGGCACCAAGTACCAAAGATGAAAAAAAAGCTTACCCTCAACCCATACTTGATAGAGATCTAAAGATGAGAAGAAGATAACCATAAAGAAGATCCTTTAGAAGGCGAGGGAAGACACTGGGAGACAAAACAATTTCTTGGCAAGAGATATGGCAACTTGAAGCACGAGCCGAGATGAAGATGATCAACAAATTCTACCACTTTAAAGAATACTAAATGAAAGAGAACAAAATGGTATTTGGAATTATCACTCGTTGGTAGATTGCAAAGGTATGCAAGATCATCTTCACTATTAAAAGCATATAATGAGAGTTTAGAATTAAGCACTATGCTTGGATAATGGATTCTTGATATTTCCAATTAGATTGACAAATCATGCATAGCAATAATTGGAATAACTTGAATCAAGCGATTTCCCAAATAAGATCTTTGAGATAAACAAAGAGCAAATCGCACCAAAGAATATCTCTCTCAAACAAAATCCAAAAGGTGAACATCAAATGGCGATTTGGGACTTGTTTGAGCTTTGCATCCCACATAGGTACAAGATAATTTCCAATATCAACTCTAAGTGGTATTTCTCAATTGTTCACATTTTCTAGGCTTGTGATATGCACAAAGCATATCACTCCCCCGTAATGTGATAATCCATTTATTCTCCACAAGAGGTAAATAAAATCCAACTAGAGATAACTAAAGGATATTTTAGGAATTTGAATTTAATATGAGCTTGACATACCACATAGGAACTAGATAATATTGCAATATCAATACTACGTGGTACTTCTCATATTCACATTTTGGATTGTGATGTGCACAAAGCATAACACTCCCCCATAATGCGATATTCCATTGATTCTCCAAAAACCAAATAAAAATCAATAAAGATCCAAATAGTGATTAATTAATGGATATTTTGCGATTTGAAAACTTGTATGAGTTTGTCATGCCACCAAGAAACTAGATAAACGTATATATATCAATTCTAAGTGACATTTCTCATATATTCACAATTTTATAAGTTTGTAAGATGCACAAAGCATAATACTTCCTCATAATGTGATATTCCATTAATCTCTCACAAGAGCCAATTAAAATTGAACAAGAGGCACTAAGGTCAACTGAGACTCCAAAACACACAATCAACAAATGAGAGTGCAAGGCATTCTACTCATACTAGATATATGACCTACATATACTAGTGAGCAAGCAAAGCTAGTCGTGCTAGAAACAAATTCATAGCACACTAGCAAGCAATCAAACATGCATGAGATATGTTATTGAGCATGGCAAGATTGCAACAAGCTTACACATGCTAGATGTAGAATCTATATAAGCAAGAATAAGCAATTATACACAAGTTAGACACAAAGTCTAAGCATACTAGTAGAATAAAATCCTAGAGATGCATAGATATAAAACCTACACATACTAGGGGCTAGTAACTTTCAATGTAAGCATTATAAATACGAGTTACCACAAAGAGGAGCATTGAATTGATAATGTGATGATAATCCACATGACTTGGCTTGATCAACAATAAATGATGAATACCTTTTTCTTCATGAAATAGCCAAGTCTCCAATGCCCTCCACACCACCTATTGATCAAGTTTGAGCTTGATGGTCCCCAACCAAGTTGGGTCCTAAGAAGTTAGTCACAATAGACTTGGCAACCCAAATGGTCCTTTTCATTTTCAAACCACTTTGGGCACCAACATACTTGGCAAACACATTGCCAACCTTATCCTTCCTAAGCGAATAATGATCATTAACTATAGGAGGCTTAGAGAAGATACCTTTGGGACATGATGAAGATATGTGTCCCTTCTCACGGCATAGATAGCAACACTTGCTCCCCCGACTCTTCTTCTTTATTTTCTCAACTTGGGGAGCATTAGCTTGGTTCCTCATGGGTAGTGGCCTTTCTTGAACTTGAGGTTGAACTTGAGGCCGCTTCCCTTGTTGCTTCTCATTTCAATGGCTTCTTCTTCAACGGACAAGATCTAACATGGTGTCCATCCTTCTTACACTGAAGCAAATGATATGTTGACCGAATTCTTGGCTTGATCTTGGCCCTTCTTGTTGTCTGTTCTTGGACTTCTTATTGTTGGAGTTGAATCCAAGTCCACTCTTGTCACTAGGAGATTTTTGCACACTCAAGATCTTGTCGAGTGTGGAATTCCTTCATAGCACTTTTCCAAGTTTTTCTTCAAATTAGTGACTTGGGCCTTGAGCTCTTTGTTTTCCTCTACAAGGTTAGTATCAACAAAAGTACTAGAGGAAGTAGAAGCTTCATTGTTAGAGCAACAAGGCAAGGAGAGTAATTCATCACAAGATGTAGCAACATTATGTCTAGATGAATTATTAGGACTAGCACATGGCAATATAGCATTTTGAGTAGAAGTAGTGCTAATGTCCCCATGAGGCTCACAAGGTGTTACCTTGGTCTTAATAGCCTCATGAGCTAACTTTAGCCTATCATGAGAGATTAGAAGATCCTCATGAGTGCCCGAGAGCTTTTCATGACTTTCTTCCAATTTCCCATAATTGCTAGTTAGCAATTCGAGTTGAGCCCTTAGCTCAACATTCTCCTTCAAGATGGATGCTTCACAAGAAATAGAGTTAGTAGCACAAGCATCATTAATAGAATAATAGTGGATTGGTCCATAGATGAAGAATTGCATTTAGGACATGGCATTTGTAAATCCACTTGGGACAAGGCATTGTACTTGGCATTCAAGGAAGCATGAGCAATATTAATTTTTGTCAATTTCATTGACAAGGTATCATGAGAATCTTTTAAATTGGCATGTTCAACATTTAAAGCTTCAAGCTCTTTGATTCTCTCAATGAGATAGTCTTCTTGCCTTTCTAGGCTTTCATTCTTTTCTTCTATGGTTCTCATAAGATTCATGAATCTCTCACGCGACTCGCCACGAAGAGATTTCATGAATTTCAACATTTGTAAACCTTCTTCATCCATTTCATCATCACTATCACTATCAATAGATACTTCACATAGAATGGGAGATGATGATATCTTGGTATTACCTCTTGCCATGAGGCACATGTGAGTATCGGAGGTTGATGATGTTTCTTTTGAAGAGAAGGGTTCTTCATGATCAAGACTAGGACAATCCTTTGCAAGATGTCCACACTTGCGACACTTATAGCATAATCTCTCTCTCCACTTGGAGGTTTTCTTCTTAGTTCTTCTGGCAATTTCTCCATCAATGAAGTGTGCCACATTTTTCTTAATTTCCTCTACATGGTTAGCCATGCAACAACTAGAGGAAATTGAAGCATTTTGATCATAGCCACATGGTATTGCAAGCATATCATCACAAATTTTAGTCAAAGAATTTCTAGATGATATGCATGGACTATCAACACAAGAGGGTATGGCATTTTTAGTGCTAGGGTTGTTTGAGTCCATGGAAGTTACAGAACTAGTATTTATAAATGAAAGATCATCAATATTAAGCTCAATCTCATCATTACATGTGATGATTTCCACTTACCATGTCATTACCTTTGCGGACAAGTCACATGTAGGTGAAGTGGTTGATGTTGAGAAGTCCAAGCACTCGGAGGTGGAAGCAATTGGGAGCTCTTCATGATATGAAGATGTGGAGACCTCCTCAAATTGCTCCTCCGAAGGAAGAACATCCTCATCGAGATTGAACCCACCATATGTTTCTTCGAGTTTGGTCCAAACCTCATGAGCTGTCTTAAGAGTCGTGATTGACATAAAACACATCATCGGTCAAAGCACGATGTATAGCAAGCATAGCTTTACACTCAAGAGGCATATCCTCAAAAGGTGGATATAGGCAATCCTTCGTAGGTGAAAAACCCAACATAAACAATTCGCTCAATATTTGGACCCATGGTCGGAAATGACAAAGCATGCGATTTTCCACAGTGATAATTTGTGCCATCTAAATGAAAAGTGTCATTGTGCACTATACCACTAGTCGACATCTTTACTCTCTAGGCGGTGAAGCCAAAGAAAAGAGACCTTGCTCTGATACCAATTGAAAGGACTAGATGTCGCCTAGAGTGGTGAATAGGGCGATTTAAAATAATTATGGATTTGCTTAATCCTAGTGCAGAATTAAACTAGTCGGATTCTTTCAAGCACAAATCCTAAATATGCTAGGCTCACTAAGTGCACCAACAATTATGATAACAAGATTGGCAGTAAAAGATACTAGCAAGCAATCAAACTCTACACAAGATATATCAATAATAGCAAGTATGAATTGCGGAATGTAAAGGAGACAAGAGACAAACGATGTTTTCACGGAGTTCAAATATCCACCGATATTCTATCTCCGTTGAGGTGCCCAC